>JAZGTJ010015702.1:0-13196 GCA_036877575.1 Botia almorhae | reverse complement strand
TATTTTTCTTGCCATTGATTCAAGAGGCACAATGGATTTGGATACTGTAATGTTCTCCATATGTATTTATTTCTGTTGCTCAGTCTTCTGAAGTTCCTGTTCTATGTTTCTGGCTTTGACATGGAAAGTAAGTCATTTGAATCTATTCAGGGCCATTCACAAACGCACGTGCCCCCCCCTCCATCTGACCCACATTGTGCTCTTTAAGGAAAACATTCAAATGGGGCTCTAATTATTTGGGGAATCGCTAACTTGAAAGCAAAATGCCACTTTCACCTTGATGGGAAGGACGCAGAACTCAAGGTTGGGGAGAATCTGAGCCAGAACAGTGAGGGGGGGGGGTTATCTACCCTGTCACTGCCCATACATATTACACTTTTTCCTGGGAAGTCCCAAAGCACAGTCCAGCGGTAAATCTGCTTCAGTAAGATCCCCAAAATAGCTGCCGTGCCCCCAGAAACAATTGCCTTAGACATTAATCCTTGAGGTGTGCACCTGCCAGAAGGACGCACGGCTGCTTTGCTAAGCCACCCATCAAAGTGAGCCTTTATACTGTAGAGTTGCCATAAGGAAACTGTTCCGAGGTTTCTATATCACCCAAATGAAAACAGTGGAGGGATTCCATTCAGTACATGAACACTAATGCCATAAAACACTAAGTACTATGGGGCACTAAATAATCTATAGGGGAGATTGGGGCTAGTTCTGTGTCAGTAACTTATAATGCCATAATGCTTTTTCTCTAGCAGTGGTTTTGTATGTTGGACCTAAATATGCATTTCAAAACCCTCTTAACTTTGTAAATTCTGTCACAAACTACAATTCCAATATTAAATATTTCAATTTTAAAGTAACTCTTCAAAGAAAACAGTAAATGCATTTGGAAACACAAATTAGTTGGCTAAAATTAGTTGGTTAAAACATTTGCTGGTATTTTTTCTACAGAATATATTTCTGTAGAAATATTCAGCACATTTCTAACACCGAATGGCCTTTCCTGCAACATCTGTACACTGAAATAAAGTAAACTAGCTAAAGGTTTACACAGGGTTCTCGGCGGGAAGGCTCCAAAGTATCCGACCACACATACAGGCTCTGAAAAGGGAAAACGCCCTGTCAGTGCATACACTCGTTCACACACTATTGTTTACTTCATTTGACACCTCATTAGCTGCAAGTTATTTTGTCATTTGGTCACATTCCAAAAAAAGCGAAAAAATTCCAAACGTCCCTCAGGAATGGATTTTTTTTCTGCTAGGTGGGAAAAGTGCCAGGGAGAAAGCATATGAGGAACAAGTCAATGCAGATGCTGCCTGTACAGCAACCTAAAATGTATGTATGAGGGGAAGTGAGTAAGTGGGTGGCTGTTGAAATGAGGGTCTGATGTGAACTCTCTCTCCCCACTGCAGTCCGGAATTCTGCTGTTTCTGTCTCACCTTCACCATTGGTTATTATAAGAGGTTGTGCGGCATCACATTCCATGACTCCAAATCCATCACACACTTCCTATTACTCTCACTCTCCTGAGCTGCACATACTACACTCCTGACACCCAATTCTCAACAGCCTGTAACGCATCATTCCAAATGCCCTTGTTTGTGTGAAAAATTGCTATATAGTGTCTCGGTGATGATTAGACTTTAGGCGACAGGGGCATCATGAACCGATTTTTTTAGGGGGTGCCTCACTTGGTGCCCTAGGCAAGATAAAACATGAGCAGATGGGAAAAAGCTATTTAAAAAATGTTACTTTTTTAGCTTTAACTTAAAATCTGGACCTGGGTTTAAATCCCAACCGAATGTATTATTTATTCATTTTTTGTTAAATGAACCACGAGAATTTACCACTGAACTTGACAGTGAGTGATCACCATGAATTTGTTTTGTGTGAAATAAAGCAGCATCGACATTTTGGAGTTGAACGTGTATGGACCACCAACGTTTGTTTTGTTTGTATTCATTTTGGAAACAACACAGAACCTTAACACTTCCTAGGGGTCAAAGACTTGTAATGTTTGATGCTGAGCCAGTTTCACTAAGCATACATGAGCGACTCCTTCCGAAGCAATAATTAACTGTATTTGTCTTACTGATTCTGACATATTGCTGTTTTATGTCCATTGTGTCACTCTTTGCCAGCAGAATATGATCTTGAAGATGAGAAATATGTTTTAAAGGCTCTGTGTGGTATTATTTACATTTATTCATATTATCTTGTGGATTTTGTGTTTTACATTTAGACTTTTTACACTAATTAAGATTAGTGGTGAGTGCAGAATACTGAATTTTAACTAAATTAAATGACCTGCTGAAAAATGGCAGCGCTTGAACATATGACTCAGAAAATAATCAGACCTGTCACATCGCGGTTTAAAGCCAAGAGCAAAAATCAGACGAGCATGTTTGTCCAGCTTCTTTCTACAGTATTCTAACATCACAAACCTCTTTCTGCAAACCTTTATTATCCTTTATTTTCTCTCTTCTTTGGTTCTACTTTTCATTTTATCTCTCCTTTGGTTCTACTTGTTTTCTTCTCCTCTCTTGTCAAATACTTTTTAAAATCCTCGCCATTCTCTTTGCACAGATCACTGTAGACGTGGTTTTACTGGCTAAGGATTTTTTCCAGACACGGACAGGAAGAACCATACGGGTATTTGAATCTCCAGCCCAGATGCTTTGGGAAATTTTAAATGCGGAAAGAATGTGTTTGTGGTACACTCTTAATAAGCGTAATACCTGCAGTGCAAACATCACATTCTGTCATTTGTGGCATTCATTCGAGCAGATCTGTCTTACCATGTATTCCATATTTGAAGCTGGTGGGTAGACCTGTCCCCTGAGTTTGTTGTGAAGGTCCAGGATGGCCTGCATGTCGCTGACAGTGATGGCTCTCTTACTTCGCTGTCTCTCTACTGCCCACTCTCCATCATCATCCAGATACTTCTCCAAAAGAATGCCCAGATCTGTAGCATTAAACAGCACCATTGCAAACACACTCTGGCTCACCAGCAATAGAAAGATCCCTCCCAGTAATGCAGAGGTTAAACGACTCATAGTGGGTCACTACTGGATTTGATGAGGAGATACTTGATTTTGACGTCTTTCAATATTCAACTGTTGAGAAGGGGAGGAGCTGACAGCTCTAAAGAGCTCTTATAAAGCTGCTGGAGGAAAGAGCAAGAACAAGACATACTGTAACACTGACACACTGTATCTTACTGTAAAAAAATATTATATATAGCTCATCTAACGAAATCATCTAACGTTATAAAACGTTTAAAGAACGTTGGACAAATATCTGAGAACGTTCCCTGAGAACGTTGAAATACTTTAAATATTTAAATATTTTTGATTGTCAGTCATATAATAATCAATAAACATCACAATAAGCCATTGTATATCAACATTTGGTATAACACCTCGTTAAACGAATATAAATACGTGTTAACATATATAAATGTTAAAAAGCAACGTCAGTCTGACGCATAGCTCGACCAAACAAAATATAGGGCAGACTAAGACGCAGATAGATTTAAAATGCAATCGTTTGCAGTGCTTCGTAACAAAAAACAAGACATGTCATATGACCAACTATGATAAGTATATGATACGCCTTTGTTTGACACTCTAATCTGCTACAACTTTGTCAGTAATTAGACTTTGACCAGCGTTGACTTCAAAGCTAACAACATTGGGTCAAAACTGACCCATCACGATCATACATGTGTTAAAAAGGTCCAAAACTTTCGAAGTATCTGTTTATAATCCTAGTTACAGTTTTGAATGTTGATCATTACCTCAGATATGCAGCGAAATAAAGTGAGTCTTCACTCGTAAGTTGTGATGTCGGAGTTCTGCAAGCGTTGAGAGAGTATCAAATTCTCATCCATTGGTCGTAAAGCATATAAAACTGGGCGCATAACGTATAATAGCGGTGTTTAATGTGCCAGACGAGCAGGTTCCCCCTATGCGTTACAGAATGAAGCATCTCTTTAAATCCACACTGAACTTATTTCACAAGTATCGAATTTCTTTGCAAACCACACCTCCTAGTCAACCCTCCGTCCGTTTTACCTGGACCAATAATAATAATATAAGAAATAATATTTACAACCTGTTAAACTTGTGTGTGTGTGTGTGTGTTTGTGTGACAGAGATAAAGAGGGAGGATAAATATCATTGTAACAAACTATTATCCGGGAAAACTTCCATTCCTTGCGACATATACACTTTTCTTAATGTCCAATCATTTTGCATGTTGATTTTGCTTTCATGTGCCACATCATTTTATAAATATTTTTCATCTTTCACGTTGTTACTGACAACATAGATAAACAAACGTTTTTGCAGTAACTCGTTTTAGCTTCACTCTGCTGCGCTTCCAAACCAGAATTTATTTTTTATTTTGAAATAAAATATTTTTTTTTTACTTTGTGCCTCAATGGATCTCTACAGCCTGACCTACAGTAGCACATTTCAAACAGCAATGAACCAGAGTTTGTGGCTAGTTGTCTAGGTAACTGGCTCTGGGCCTTGGCCGCAATCAGAATGCATAGCCTGTGCGGAGAGACCAGAACTCTCCACAACTGAAATAAAAATGCCATGATGCTCCCTGTGCCAGCAGGAGCTTGACACAAAACACTAATTCATATGCCACATTTAACCTCTGTATGTATTACTAAAATATATGAGCTGCTAACAAACAAAACTTACCTAAAGACCTTAAAATATAATAAGCACACACGAAATGATTCAACTCTTCTTTAAACTGCAGATTAAAAAAAATATTTACTAGCTCTTAGGGATAAAATACTAACAATTGACACGTCAAAACCTCATTTTCTCAGTCCTATGTCCACTGTTTCCTGTTTGGCCCCCTCTGTTGGGCAACTAAATATCCCTTTTCTTACAAAGTGTACACGTGCTTTGAAACACTCCAGACACTGAAGTATTCACGTTAATGTCTTGCGTATATTTACTGCCCAGTAAACTGAATGAACCCAGATATTTAACGCCCAAATACTGCTCAATGTCTCCCTCTGCTGTGTTCTGTGTTTGCAGTGGAATTTTACCAGCGCAAAACTCGGTAGGTTACAAGCTACATGCTAGAAACCATACAAAATGAAATCAACAGCATTATGGCAATAATGTCTTTATTTTTCTTAAACAGTGTAATAGAAAAGAGTGAGTTTTTTGCTTGAATATTCCTCAACGCATTTCTTTGTTGCAGCCCCCTGTTTATCGTTTACTTGCTTTGGCTGGGCACTTGTGGGCTTCTAGTAAACTATCGGTACGTTTTTAAGCGTATAATATTTAAAAAGTCATTCGAGAACATTTTGATACAATTCAATAACAGTTTTTAGTCTAAAGATGGCGACAGCGAGCTATTTTAACCCCCTTTTGTCTGAGAGACTGCTGAGGTATACACAGATATACGTAGAAGTTCTTGAATCCGCAATGCCACGATTAACGCATCAGGAACGACAATATAGTTGCATTTAGAAAGCATGTCATGAAATACAATAATGTCATTATTTCAAATATTAACGTTATTTACAGTTTGTTTTATTAACCATACACAGAAAAAACATGCAGTGCTTTCCTTTATTATGCTGAGGCAGCTGGGTAATCAAACACAGTTTCACACCAAACCACCATGTTACATCATAATGACTAGGAAATCACATCAGGCCTGCAAGATTTCATGTTATCACATTTATCACAAATCCAGTGAGTGGATGTCATGGGCAGTTTCAACTAAAGAACAGAGCTGCCTTTTGTGTTTGGAAAGAGCAGGCCTATACAAACAACATCAAGAGGATCAAATACATGCCATGTCACCATGTATGGTCAAACTGACCACTGCTTTTTTTCTCAATGAGAAGGGACACAGCTCAGTTGGTTGTATCCTCAGAACTCAGATTTGGAGTGCTGGTCCACCAAACTCAACAAGATTTACTGCTAAGAACGTTTTAACATCCGTGCGCCAACATCTGTGAGGATCTCCTAGCATGTTTTATAGTCTGAACCCTTGCTTTCTGTCAAACAGATGTGTAAATTCTCACTTCTTAAGCCATCATAAAACACTAAAGGACAATTATATAATTTCAACAGACTTCCTCAAACCTTTATCAAGAAGATGTGATTTGAAGCTAAGGGGGATCACATAAGTCACATTTTGACAGCTGTGTAATTTTGCTAATTGCTTGGTTTCTATATATAAAACATTGTGCTAGGTAGCTCCACCCACAATGAAATGTCATTGGTCCAAAGTTTAGTAACTGTACCAAAGGTCTTAAAGGTTGTTTAGTGTGCCATGATAAGTCGCTGATGATTGATGTCATAACCCCACCATCTGATCCTATAAAGCATCTATCACCATTAATGGCCAACCAAATTTAGCCATGTTTTTGCAACAACGCATTTCATTATAGTTGAGTAGATGTTTGCATTAGATGCCTTTGATGTCATATCTCAAGATCATGAGCCAATTGGCCAATATTTGCCAGTTAAATAATATTATTGATAATGCAAAATCATATCCAGTATAGTAGGAGTTAAAAGAAACTCATTTCCGGTTTGATGTTGATGAAGGGTACTCAAGGAGACAGAGGCAGTTTGGCATTGCACAGAGGAAGTTTATAGTCTGTTCTGTTGGTTTTGCAGCAGACCAGATCTAGAGTCTGTGTAGAGCACCAGATGCTGGTGCTGTGCTTCTGGTCACCCTCCATTACACCAACTGCTGTTACATTGATGCGATTGGCAGACCCTCATAACCAAAGCAAAACAGTGCATTTGAGTTATACATTTTATTACTACTGTATGTGTGTTCCCTGGGAACCGAACCCTTAACTTTACTATTGTTATCAATTGAGCTATAGCAACGTACCTCAACTAAATGGCAGTACTAAAAGTGTCCATACAAACGTTCATCAGTGCTGTATTTGGTAGTATTATGCAAAGCCTTTTCCTCATTATGATGAACGGTTAGCTTATTCTCATGTATCATGGAAAGTGGGGACAGTATTCAGGGGCCAGCAGAGGCCAGTCTGAACTTAGCCACCTCAGTCGAGAGGAAGGCGGGGGAGGGGAGGTTGTGGAATGAACAGATTTGTTGTGGATTCCTGCTGAGGGAAAAGAGAGGAAAAGGGAAAAAACACACAAAGAAATGAAGAATGCTATCTGCAGTGGCTCACAGGAGACATGAAAGCAAAATCACGCGAGCCAAGTTTTCATCAGCAGGCTGTTGGTCTGCCATGTCCAGCCTCAGGCCAAAGACACGATCGCTCTCCCGTTCATCAGCCATCTTCACCTGATGCTTAGCTGGGGGAGCTTTTGGAAAAGCTCACATACTCCCATTGCCAATTAATCACCTGTTGTCCATTTGCAAGTTAAAGCCATTCTATGATAAATCCACAACCTGTTTTGTTGTCGTTTATCATATGTAGCTGTTTGCTCTAAATTGGATTATAATAGTCTACAAAGAGTGTTTGGCACATTTAAATGTTTGAATCTTGAAATTTACACAGGAGGTTCGCAAAGTGTTTTTTTGCAGTGATAATTTTGAGTCTTGTTTTTGAGAGAACGATCCTCTATTTAGACCCAAAACACTTATTTCTACCCAAGCTGAACTGTGTGGATTTTACAATGCACACCATTTTCATTCTGACCCAGGAGTTTTAATCAAAACAGGGCTGTATTGTAGGAACCCAATGAAGCATATGAAGCAATAAGGCTAGTGAGAAGTCAGGTTAGAGATACACTTAACCAGAGAAATAAAATTCTCCTATTATTTAGTCTCCTCCATGTCAATTAACAGTAAATAATGCCATTATAAGCACTTTAGAAGCGCTCACTCAGCTAACATAATAACATGTTCTGAGAACGTTGCCTAACATTCTCTCAAAGTTATCAAAAACTTCTTGGAGTAATTTTTAAAGGCAGTTTTAAAGGTTTGTGTTCAAACGTATCAAAAACATTATTCTTTGGTAGTTGAATAGTTAGTAGATTGCAAAGTGGAATCTTTTAAAAATGCTACAGAATTAAAATTAAAAATGCATAAATAATGTTCTCATAACCAAGCAATAACATTAATACAATGTATAAAAAACGGGACATTTTTAACGTTCCAAGAACTTTCAAAATAACATTATTAATGTTTTTGTTACTAAATGGAAGCGTTATAAAAATGTTTTTACAACCTTAAATTGTTAGCTGGGCAGCTCATATGTACAGTACTTTTATAGCTCTTTTATGTGTTTTTGTCCTTCATCTGTCTATTTAGATGTGCTGTACTTCACCTAATGTAACCTTCCTGTGAAACACAACCTTTCTTTTAAATATTAATCACAACTGCTGAATTCCATAAGGTTTACAAAAGGGTACAGTGGCCTGCAAGTTTTTCTATGCCATTGACCGGATTGTGGTCTTCTCGCACAGCTGGAAACCTGCAGAGAAACTGCCGTGTCTGTCCAATAGATCAAAACATTTATGGCATCAGATTTCCCTGTGATTTTTGCATACTTCTCCCAAGTCTGCAGAATTTGGTAGCTGTGAGAGTGTGTCTGACTGCCTGCTTGCCCTCTACTAAACAGAGTGCACGAGGCAGGGCCTGTGGCTTTTACTGGGTTCATCGGTTTTGTTCGCCTCTCACAAGATCACATACATATTGTTTGTGTGGGAGAACTGGGCCAAAGTCAACGTTTTCTTAGAAAGATTTAATTGTAACCAGTTCTCATATCAAAGAAGCAGTCTTACAATTACAATGCATAAGTGGAAATAAAAACAAAGCATCAAAAGGAGCAGGGACATAAAGGTTTCTCAGAAAATCCCATAATTACTATCAGATCTGTGTTTCTGTGGAGAAAGAAGACAGAGGGAGGAGAAATATGGGACTCATTAACAATTTTGATTAGCCCTGACCCAGGAAAAAACTAACTTTGAAGCAAAATGATTTTTAGCTTTATTCAACAATACAAAATACACAAGCAGTCTGGTTAAAATTATAAATACAACATTAATTTAAATATTACATAAAACACATGTTTTTCTAATAATTATAGTTGTATTTTAATAATTTGTGGTTTGAATGTATTTGTCTTTGCTTATATGGTAAAGTCCATGTGAAACTGGTTTCAAATCTCACTGGTGTTTATTCCCCTACCTATAACCTTAATCCAAAACTTTTTTCTTATTTATTTAAGAAAGTCTTGACATAAAAATCTGTTGGTACTAGACTTGGTAATTGATTTTTTGAAAGTTGTGATAGTCTGATCTTTTCAAAGATGCACAAAACGACAGGCATAAATAACAAACGCTTGCTTTATATTAAAATAGATATTTAAAATAATTTGTATAAAAAAGCACAAGTGGCACAAAAAAAGCACAAAATGTACAGTAGAGCTCATTTCAGATGATAAAAACCTTGTTAGTGAAAAACTGTTGTCATTTAGGTATATAGAGTTTGCAAACCACAAATTGACATTACTAATGCTCATAATATCCAGCACCATAACAAACAAAATTATATTTTAGAGGTCTACAAAGACATTACTTTTTTTTTCAGAAATACAGTCTGTTATGAAAACATCCAAGAATCATCTTTACAGAAATTATCATGTACTGAATTTGTTAAACGTGTGATATTGATCCCAAATGTGCACAAGAGTAAGAGAACAATGTCCTTTTAAATCTCCTGCTTGTCCACTTTATTTCAGAGTAGTGCCTGCTAGACTCCCTAAGTGCTTGTGTGATGCAGTTCAGCCAGGCATGAGTAAAATCAGCACATTGTACCAATGCAATACACATTTTCCTTAATCTGAGTGCCACTGTTGCATGCATTGCACAGACATGTACTGCTGAATTAGTATTACGATAAATGTATGTACAACAGTTAAAAATCCCCAATAATAAACCTTCTAATTAACAATACATTTAACAATTTAAGGTGCACTTACATATCAATCTGCCTCAACATTCAATGAGAGTACAGCGCAGTTTGCCATCTTGTTACTGTAAATGCTTTGTCTTACAAAACTGAAAGGCTTTTCAAATTACACATAATCTACATTCCACAATTTCTAAGCCTCAAGCGCAAAAAGGTTTTATGCTTTAAAGATCAAATGTGATTTCTGTGCCACCAAATGGAATTGCAAAAACGATTACTGTTTAAAACAAGATTTCCCAAACACTTTGCCTGTCAGCCATTGGTTGAGACAGAGAGCGGCTCCTCAGACTTGATTGGTTGAGCCAGCATTGCTGTGTCAGGCTGGTTGGGATGTTCCAACAAATGGAGCACTTGTTTAAAAGCACCACAGAACCAAAGTGTTTAAATTAGCCCATGAATGGCTCACTTACAGTTGTCTCTACAAGTTAATCTGAAATAAGACAAAGTGTCTCACTGTCAAAGGAAATTACACACATTACCTTTAAGAATCTGTACACATTTCAAGAAGAGACCCAAAGCATTACAGAAAATGCCAGTGAGAAGAACAGACATAAAAGTAATATACTGCTTTGCTCCTCCCCAATTTAAGAAGAACTTATTATCTCATATGAAGCACCTAAAATCAACCCTCAGGGTTATTATATACGACATCAAACAAAATAAGGCTGCATCACCCAAAGTCAGTTGTTTAACTTGGACGTAAACATCACTACTGATAATAAAACCTATTCAGCAATGAATCCAGCAAAATACTGCCCGGGGACAGTTGCATAAACTAGTCTTATAAGTTAGTCATCAAATGTTTTTCTTCGAAACGGGTCATAACCTTTGTAGGTCTGTTACATAAAAAGGTAGATTGGTTTAATTTAAATCTGAAAAGATTGATTAGCCCTACTTAATTGCTAGTTGATTCAACTAGTTCTTGACTAGTTCTCTAGACAGTCTTAAATTAGCAGCTGTGTGTTTGCAACTGGCCCCTGGACCTTGAGGGCTAGTGTTCTGGACACCCAATAACTCTAGTCTGTGAGTATAGACATTGTTACACTAGACTTAATGGAAGTCTTGACAATTAAGGCTATGGCTTAGTACAGTTATTCCGAATACTATAAGCACCAATAATGTCTTTACAGATCACAGTAGAGTCCCTCTCACAAAATAGCCTATATTGCCATTAAATGAATATATAAACAAAACAATATTAATATCAATACATTGTATAAACGTTGAAAAATAATTTATAAACATACTTTTTAAAAAAGAAACATGCTGCCTTACAAACCCATGGTCCTATGTGGCCCGTATGTACAAAACAGGGGGCTGCAGGAATGTTGTGCAAATTCCCAGGAGGGGGAGCGTCTCTGTGATGGGGCATGTGCATTTTGTGTGTTTATTTGAACCAGTGCAGGTAATTTGAGTTCACAGCGGGAAAGCACATGTTGTTACTGCATGACCCTCCATAGCTTGGAGGACACATGGAACAAGGAACACCTACTTTATATGGGGCCTCCCCAATCCAGTTCCCCCTGTAAACAACAACAGCATTGTGTTTATGCATAGATCATCTGATATGATGACCATATTATTTGATCATATACATGCCTATCATGACTATTTGAAATGGCAATATATAATATACTAATAATAATATTGTATAAATTGTACAATATGTTAAGATCTTTATTTGTTTATTTATTTATGTTTCAGTACAGCTAGCAAGTCAAGTCTTAATTACATCTGGAAAGCATCTTGCTTACCAGTAGCCTAATTTTGACATGTGCCTTACAAGATTAAAGGAAGGAGGTCACAAGTCAGTCAAAAGTCACATGCTAGACAAGATTATAGTTCTTTGATTCCGAAATTAGAGGCAGAATTCCACAAAAATTCCACATGCAGCAGTGACTACAGGAAGGCAAGAGGTCGTCTAGGTCTTTGAACCAAAAGGCACCATGCACGTCCATGCCAAAAATGCTTTTAACAGTGGAGTGTCAAGTTGCTACTCTCGGGTCTGTTTGTGCCTCTGTAGGCCTAATTATGTTCCTACAGAACTTTACTCAACAGCGTATACTTACTTAGGAGAATAGTTGCACACCAAGTATGTTGCCCTCTTCCATATGGAGCCCCAGACATTCATATTATGGCATGTGTTGATGGCACATCCTACTTTATTTGAGGTTGCCCACACCATCTGGTAGCAACAACAAAATATGGTCAAACGTGGGGGACATACCTGAAAAGCTCAAATATTATCACACATAGTGTTATAGAGCTATAGCACCAAGATGACCAACTCACTTGGGTATAATGAGTGCACATAGGCCCATAGCACTTAAGGGGGCATCTGGGATTGCAGTCTCTAGGGTAGGGGAAAGTGTAGTCCTTTACTTCATCATACCAGGGCTTCACCAGCTGCAAAATGGATCTATACCTGCAAACAATTCAGATATGGCAGAACATAAATCTTGATGTGATAAAATGGCTTGCTTGATCTTTCGGAAACGTACACGGATACAACAGAACACGAGCATAAGAAACATCACAGCCCACAGACTGTAAACAAGTGTAAAGATACACACCTTCCTGTTCGAACGGAAAGGTTCTGACCCAGAAATCGAAGAAGACTTTGAGGACCGTGATCCCAAATGCACGTGGAAGCCCACTGCTCAGCTGTCTTTGCAAGAGTGTCATCCCAAACCTAAGATGTTAAACACACTGCAATCAGTAATTTAAACATAATTCCTGTACAATATACATTGGTCTCATTTTATTAGGAGTGTTGCCTTCTTAAAGACCTAATAATGAAAAAGGTAGGAGGAGTCTTAAACCATTGTAATGCATTGGCAAAATAAATTCTGTGTCAGCATTTCTAAACTATTGACCACAACAGCCTATTCATTTTAATGGTAAAGTCAGTACTTTAGCATAACATTGAACAAGCATGACACTGTACCAGAATAATCCAAGATTTGGTTACATTAACACATTTCCGATCATGCTTTTGAATGACTGTGCGCTTTTGGAAGTTATTAGCGCTTGGCTTCAGTCTTAGCGCAGTGATCTCTGCTGTAGAGGATCTACTCAGGTGGCCTCTGCCAATTAAATCTGCTCAACAGCTGCGGGTGCCAAAGGGACACTGAGATATTTGTCATTTCTGCGTCCCGCGATGAGTCCAAATGCGCGAGAGTTTAACTACTTCAGCAGTGGCGCGCTGTCCAGGCAAAATGCCAGACAATTACGCAAATAAATATATAAAA
>JAZGTJ010015701.1:0-13196 GCA_036877575.1 Botia almorhae | reverse complement strand
TATAAATAAAATACAAAATGTGAAGAAATACAGAATGAATTGAAAGTGATTTCGATTTTAAATGAAGGTTCTTTAGGTGCAGAGTCGAATGTTCTTTATTATAGAGATTATAAGAGATTTTAAATGTCAGTGGTACAATAGTGACATTTCGGCAAGTGTACCGTTTCAACACTTAACATTTAAAAAAAATGTAAGAACAAGTTTAAAGTTTATAAGTTTAAAGCTATTATAATCTATCGTTTGAAAGTGGAATGTTAAAATTATTATAGGTACAGAAAAGTTTCCTTCAGCAAAGAATCGCCCCAAAACGAATTACAACTGTGTGTGTGTGTGTGTGTGTGTGTGTGTGTGATTAAGAAGGTTAAGCTTTTAAACTAAATAATGAATTACACAGTGAAGCCATTTTGCAATAGTAATAATAGTAAAATAATAGTCATAGTGATAATAAGCTAGCTACATATGAACGTGGTGCATGGAGGTATGCAAATACATAGTTTGATAGGCAAACACCACATCCTATCAATGCATGCAGACCGAATGAATTGATTGGACAGACAGTTTATGGTTTAAACGGTTTATCTTCTTCCACAGAAGATATAATAATATTTACACCACTTAGTGATTGCTGTCAGGATGTGAAGAGACTTGTAACCAGCATAACAACAAATATTTCTGGAAAAACTATTCGACAGTTCTTCTGCAGACGTTTGGTGTTTATATGCAGCTGCCTGTTTTTTGTGTGTGTGTGGGTTTGTCAAAGCAATCTGCTGTGCTGTTTGCAGGTCAAGGTGGAGCTTGCAGATATCTGATGGGGGTCATGGCCTGCCGTCACTCGTCGTGCTGGGTTCAGAATACAAAGTCATTGTTGACCTTGAGCTTTGTTCCCATCATGCATCACAGAAAAACATCACAGTTCAGACTCACCAACGTCTCTGCTCCAGGATGTCCCATATAATACTGGAAACAGTTCAGTATCCATGGAAACGAGGTAGCGCTCCTTTTCTGCTTTTAGCGAGGCAAACGCGGTCACGCCCGGTGCCAAACAGCCTAATGGTGAGGTTGGCCATTAGTGTTAGCTTTTATTTTTAACTTCGTCTTTGCCTCATTTTCCTCTAGTTTTTAACGACTTCAAACATCAGCGCGTCCTTTGTAGACTGTAATTAGGATGGATTTAGTATACATGTCTCTTCTAGCAAAATTATTTACAGTTTGTTCGGTAATGAATATGAACAGATGCTCCTTTTGGTCAATTAAAGATAAAACTAATAATAGTCTTTAAAAATAGTCTAATTAGGAGTTTAATTAGAGATTTTATTACATTGCGATTGGTCATTAAGGACCTGCTTGTGATGTGTGCCTCATTATGAGGTTCAAAGATTCCCCAGTGTGAAAACTTCAGTCAGTTTTCAGTTTAATAAGCCAGCCTCAGTTTTAACTTTGCAGTACTTCAACAGCACAAAAGACGGTCCGTGAAAGAGAATTTAGGCTGTCTCGCCCCCGTGATATATAAAGTTTAAAAAAACATTTTACTAATGTTACTGCGAGAATGGTTTGGATAACTTTGAGAGAACATTAGCCAGCGTTCTGAGAATTAAATGGAAACGGGTAATGTTTTTAAAATTCCTTTTGGTACAGAAATGATACAATTTTTTGACCCTGTTTTACTTTTGAGGTGTGATAGAATGATACACTCTATATTTCAGAAACCATTAACCTATGAACCTGTGTGTGTGTGTGTGTGTGTGTGATTGTGCTTAGCCATGATTAGCATGTCAGGCCAATTTTACTGTCTGTGTATGAGTCGTCTGCTGGACTGGACGGCATTTTTGTACAACATGCTGATTTTTACTGACTTCATGGGGCAGGTAAGCTCTTTTCAAACAGCCCCAGCTAACAATTTTAGGTTGTAAGAACGTATCCCTAACGTTTCCATTAAGTAAACGTTAAAATGGTTATTTAAAATGTTTTAGGAATGTTAAATGTCTAGGAAAGAAATGTTGTTTCACAAGCATCACATCATCTTATGTGTCTTTGAACGTCACCAGAGCTACAGCGCCACAAATGACCATTTTAGAAGATGCTGTTTTCCACACACATTTGCTGTTTTTTTCATTCACCGCGTGGTTTCAGGGTAAAAGCACCTCGTGATGTTTCTGCAGGTTGTGTTTGGTGCCATCATGTGAGCAGGGAAACCTGTGGAGATGTCTTGTGCTTTCAGTGCTCCTGCGTTTTGTGTGCAGGGGTAATTTGTGAGATTCATGAGAGTGCGGCTGAAGTGGGCGTCCACGCTCTCTATTCATGAGACTAATACAGAATCACGACTCTTTTACATGAGATCCGCAATCTTTTAATACAACCGGACAAGAAACGACCTCAATTACAGTCAGATAATACAAACCTCTCCTTTCAGTCTGGGAAGGAAATTGCATAATACACTTTTTTCAAAGTTATTAATCTGTTTCGACGAGCGAATCAAAAAACTCTTTTAACATTCTGCTGTTTTAATTCAAGCTGAAAAGAGCATTTATCAGTGAAGCCCTTTCATCAGTGCAATGAAGGCGTCTGATTGGTTCATCAACGTGCGGTATTCATTCAAATCACTTTTCTGGACAGTTATGTATTATAGCTCTTTGTTGAGGTCTGATGAGACTGTACATTCGGCTTTACTCTGCGGTCCGAGGTTTTTAGTGACTGTATTGTTGAGTTCCTGTCCAGTTCTAATCATGAGCGCAGTTCATCTCACAAACTATGAACATCTTATACAGAGTCTGACAAGCAAAAAGCCCAAAATTATTTTATTAGACGTCCATGCGGCTGTTTACTGAAAACTTGTCTCACATCAAGATGCATCACAGATTTCAGACATTGATTTTGCAGTTTCTATAAATTAGATATTGTTTGTTTAGTCACTATCTGAAAGTCTTTGGCATCTGGAGCATCAATTAAGTAGCAAGCAAACAGAAAATTGAACTGCAGATCTACAACCCCCAGAGAACTTGCATTGATTTTTATAATTAAAATGTCGACTTAACCGTTTAAAGTGAAACTGTTGCTTCATTTTAAACTCTTATACTTTCCCTTGTCGCTTCCCAAAACCTGACAAACATACAAATACACAAGTACACGAATATACGAGCACAACAAACACACTGCTTTCTGAGACATCATCATTACACGTTCAGAGAACTGCTGTGCACAGTACTATTATGGGATGTTTTACAGTAAACGACTGGACATTACATGATGAAATCCTCTCTCATAATGGTGCTGTCAAGGGTTTCTGGCATTAGACAACCGTTTCATTCAGCTGTGCAAGTAAAAATGTATCGTGTTGGTGGAACGGGGCTTATGCAATGGGACCTGTGGTTTGCAAAAGTATTTCTAAATATACTGATAAAAGAATAAAAACCTTTTCTGTGATGTCATTCCTCTTTCCTGCCCCAGGAGCAGAGGAAAATGGCTGGTGATGACACAGGGTTCGGAAGCTGTGGTACTGGAATAGAATGCTCTGCTCCTACCTGCATGATACAACCGGCTCAGGTTAGTTAAAATTAGCCAAACGGTTGACACATGCGCAGTGAGAAAAGCCTTACAATACAAGTTACTAATTCTTTATAAACGGTATTAAAGGTTTCACATGGGGACGATTTAGTTTGTTTCTAACAGTTTTATAACAATTGCTTCGCCCTTATCTGGTTCAGGTTACGTGCTGTTGGGCAGAAGGTCGTTTCTGCCGTTATACATGACCAGCCCAGGCGGATAGAATAGAAGCGCAGGCTCGCCGGGACTCAGCGGAACCAGCGCCGGACCCTGCTCGTCCGGCTCGGGCTTCGTGGAGGCGGTAAACGGCCTCATGATCGTCACTGAAGGTGATGTGAGTTGCCAAAACAGTTTTTTCAAAGCCTTCCTGAATTCCCTCCTCATCAGACAGTACAGGATGGGGTTGAGGCAGCTGTTTGAATGCGCCAAACAGACGGTGACTGGGAAAATATACACCTGTGTGGCGTAATACTCGTAACTGAAGTGGACCACGTTGAGTTTAATGAGGATGCCCCACGCTGTCAACGCTTGGTTCGGTAACCAGCACAGGAAGAACGACAATACGACAATAGTCACCGATTTGGTCACTTTGGATCGCCTTTTTGCGCTGGACGTATTCACATTTTTGTTGGTTATGAAGCGCAAAAGGAGCAGGTAACACATGGTTATTATTCCGAGCGGAATTAGAAAACCCAAAAGGACTTTTTGCGCATGGTATAAACCAAGCCAAAACTGCGCGTCTCCGCTCCGGTCTGGAAATTTCACCAGGCACAGTTCTTCGCTGGACACCGTGGCGGTCGTCGAAAATATCGCGTTTGGTAACGCGGCGCCGATGGCAGCTATCCATATGATGGCGCTCATCCATCGCGCAGATAAGCGCAACCGGCGTCTCCTGCTTTTCAACGCACAAGCCACGGAGCGGTACCTCGCCACACTCATAGCCGTGAGGAAAAACACGCTGGCGTACATGTTCGTGGCCGTCACATAGGAAACTATCTTACACATCGCCTTTCCAAACAGCCAAGTAAAATCCATGGCGTTTTCCACAGCCCAAAACGGAAGCGTCAAAACAAACTGAAAGTCAGTCACGGCCAAGCTGGTTACAAAGAGATTGATGGAGGATTTTTTCCACGCTTGCTTGGACTTCATGAGATACAGCACGAGGAGGTTTCCAATTAAACCCAGCGCGCACACAACCGAGTAAATGATGGAGATGATTATTCTCAACACCGCAGATCCGTCTCCCACAAAACCGGCGTTCTCCAAATCCTGGAAGTCACTCCACGAGAGATTTGTCTTATTAGTCGTAAAGCTCCCGTTATATTCACCGAACAGGAGACTTCCAGGCGCGTATTCGGTGCGCTCCTCACGCATCTCATGAGTCTTCTGCATTGTCGTCGTTCAGTCAGATATCTCCATCCTGTTTAGATTCGGTGCCAAACCCGCGGCTCATGTCGGAGACGGCAAAAGCCATCTGTAGTTCTCGCGGTCCAACTTTGTCCACCAAAAAGTACGATGGCAATGTCAGACTGCAGACAGAGTTGTTTTTGCGCATTCATTTCAACGGCTGTTACAATATAAGAGACACACTGTTTCAATAAGTAATAGGGTAAAATGATTCGTTTAAGTAATGTGTGTTAGTTCACGGCTAGCTTCACGTCCTCTGATAGCACACCGCGCTTTTATAGAGTCCAGTCTCAATGGATTGGACAGCGCGTTGTTACGCAGCCAGAGGTTGGTGTGTTATAGCTCTGACTAGCTATAGTGAACGTATTGTGGACACCTATACATTCCAAATGTAAGGTTTCTGCCGTGTCCTAAACTATATGTACAAATGATTTCCTGCATTTGTAAGACAAAACACTTAGTAGAATCGTATCATTATTATTATTATTGTGCAATGTGTAAAACAAAATTTTTCATAACAAAACAGTTTTAAGTATTTACATATTGGCATATTATTTCTAATACATTTCACTGACAAATACAGTATACAGACAAGCAAACAAGCAGCCCTCGGACATACGTTTTTGAAAAGATAGTTTGTTAGCACCAGACGGCAAATGCTTTGTCATGTTCCTTTATACTAATTTAATAATTCAATAGCAGACGGTCCGAGGGCTGTTTTGGAGCAGAAGCTGCTGTGTCTGACCTAATCTAATCAAATTCTGTGTTTGGGGTCCGTGTATTTTGAGCTCAGATCTGATTATGGAGTCAGTGATGGTTATACAATAAAAAAAAGCCTGGTAGTTTGTTTGCTTGTGAAAATATTATTAATTTAAAGTGAACAGAAAAACACCAACAGGAAAAAGACATGTCATCTTCATTAGCTGATGGCTTCAGTCACAGTCATGCTTTCAGATGTCTTAGCAACATCATTTGATCTGCTTTGAGTCTTCAGTTAACAGCTGTGATTCTTGTGTGCATCAGGTTAGCTCGATGGCACTGATGTGTGTTCTGCTGTGAAGTTTCTGCTTTGCTTCTGAAGGTGCGAAAACTGTGGCTAGCTGCTTTAGCTTCACATACTTCAGAGGAAGTAAATGTCCCTCGATGTCCCCCTGTTTCTTGCAGCCTAGCTGTCTGAATTCATGTCACCAGGAGCCCCTCTCAGACACATTTGAACAGATGAATAGTAAAAGATTAGAAGGTTCTCATGGACCTTCGGAATCACTTATTTCAGTTGTCTGCAGGAGCTTTGAGGCAATTGAAATGTATATTAAAGTTTCTTCGAGTATATAAACATGATGAGGATGAGATCAGATGATTCCTCAAGAACTGTGTAAGTTTTACAGTACGTTTTTTTCTGTAAAGAGTTTTACTCTACATATATGCGAGACTCTTAAAGGGCGCTTAGACTCTTCTGTCTGAATTGTAAATGAAACTGTTTGAAAACTCTCTTACTGTATTTAGTTACTCATAAAAGGTTATATGATGTATAATATATAAAACAGTATATGATGATGGCTTGTGGGTTTTTAAATAGACAAAGTTAACTTGTGACATTGTGCAAAAAGCAGATGCAACACATCGCGCGTATAAGTGGCGCACAGACCCACACTCACACACCTTCAGATGATGTTCTGACCACAGAGAAAGACAACTAGACAGTCAGAAGACAGTCTTTCCATGAGTGTCAAACAGCCATTGATTCCTGCTCACTCTTACACCACACTGCGATGTGTAAGGCAGTGCATTGACTTTCTGTGCTTCAGTGCAATGGATGTTCACAACTTGAGGATTGTTTATCAGTTTCTGGTGTTTGTCTTTGTCAGCGCGGCAGGTAATCTGTATTTTTCGGTCACAGTTTGTTTGTTCTGGTGTAATGTGTGACAGTCTGTTTGGTCTCGTCTTTCAGATCGCTCTGAGGTGTCTATTGTTGGAGGCAGAGATGTAAAGAAACTCCAGTCGTGGATGGTGTCTGTTCAGAAAAACCAGCACCATTTGTGTGGAGGAATTCTCATAAAGGATCGATGGGTTCTGACTGCGGCTCACTGCTTCCAGTAGCTATTTTAAACATCGTGCAAACACGAATTAACAGTCATTTATTATACATATTAATGTTAAACAGTATACTGAGCATATCACTTAAGTATTCCCCTTAAGCTGCAATCTGCAACTTTGGTTTTTCTTCGGTTAAAAATGAACAAAAATTAGTTATTGAGCAAGTACATGACCGGTCAGTGTCCAAACCGTCTCCTTTCGCCAATTCCTAACGGTATGTTTATAATAATAATTTATAATTTGAGCTGTCAGGTCCGATTTCCCAGAAAATGTCCGTTTGGCTTCATTTTACTTCAACATATGTGTTGAAAAGTACATAAAGTAATCTGCAGTTTTATGTTTAAAACAGAGATGGCGACAGAGAGCTAATTGTTACAGATAACAGCTGTCTTTTAAAGAACATTCATGTCAGGATTTATATAACATAAGTCAATTAAATGTTCTTATTTTAAGGTGATCACTTTTGGTACCTCAGCACACTTGAGTGAAATGATTTTTGTCCCTTTAGATTTCCTGAAAATATAAACTCTGTGAAAGTTCTCTTGGGGACTTTGTCTCTAAGTAATCTTAAAAAAGGCTCTCAGCACATTGACCTCATTGATTACGAGTACCCTGAAACATTCAGTATGGAAACTAAAGAACATGACATCATGCTCCTTAAGGTAAGAAGAAACATGTTCTAGAATTTTAAAATAATGGATTTAGTCGTGTGATGTTTTACAGTTTATATTTGTATATTTATATCATTTTTATAGCTGAGCAAAAAGGTGAAAGTGAAACCAAAAAAACTCTCCAAAAAGGAGCCAGACATTCGAGCTGGCGCAAAATGTGTCGTGATGGGTTGGGGAAGAATTGACTCAAAAGTGGTCAAAGCTTCTGACAAACTGCAAATGTTAGAGGTGAAAGTTGTGGACAGAAAGCAGTGCAACAACTTTTATAAGAATGATCCTGTGATTACGAGCGACATGCTGTGTGCAGAAAGCAAGGAGGAACACAGAGGCACTTGTTCGGTATGTCATACATGGTTCTAAGCGTTTTAAAGAGAAACTGTCTGAAAGAACAGAACCTGTGTTTTTATTTCATTTAGGGAGATTCTGGTGGACCGTTGGAATGTCAGAAAAATATTGTGGGAATCGTTTCAGGGGCGAGAAGATGTGGAGATCCTACAGTGTACACTTTTCTCTCAAAATACCACATCTCCTGGATTAACAGTGTAATCAGAAAACAAGTCAACAACACGACCTTTTAAAAAGGTTGAAATAATATTAAATCATCAATTGTCAACGTGGTCAGGTTACATTGTGGCTTTTTAAAAAAACAATTGCTTACCTATTTTAATATTTGCCATATATACGACTGTTTATGTTAATCGCCAAGTATGTTTTCACAAAGCAGCTGCAAAATGACTTCTTACACTTTCTAAACTGTTTTGAAAAGTTTTTTTGAATTGTCTGATACTCAAATCGTTGATCTTCAATAAATATTACCAAAAAAAATTGTGAAAATTATTTTATATTTGAAAAGAATCAAAAGCAAAACATCATTGTGTTTTCCATGTTTTTGAAATACCCTTGAAGGTTGTGAGGATATTTGTGGCTATTCTCAAGCAGAGGTTAGTGGGTTTAAAAGCAGATTAACATGACCACCTCGCGGCGCTCTCTCTCTCTCGTACAGCACTGCTTCGGATAGCGGGTCACACTCGCATTTGTCCTCACGTTTGGCTTCAGACCCCGAGCACACATTTAGCCCCAGTGGAAAGTAGATCACTGCCTCATCTATGAATAGCAGTACAGTATATACAGCATCATACCGATCATCTGATATATAATGTTTTTTAAGGATAGAATTAAACTGAATATTTACCGTGGTGACCATTTATGACAAAACATAGTTGTTGTTATTGTTTTAATTAATGAATATAAGAAACTCTACACCGTCGACATCTTACAAAAAGTTATTTTTTTAAATGACCATGGTTTATTTACAAAATCACAGTTTGGCTAGTAACAATAACTATATGTGTTTTGGCGAACACTTTATTATTGGATATTATTGTGAAATGTTGTGAGGCAAATAAAACGTCACGAGGACCGCTCGGCGGTGACGTCACTCGGGCTGCCCCGGGAGCAGTGGGAGGCAGCGCGAGCGCCGCTTGAATGGATGGGGTGTGTGGGGACGAGTTTGCCTCCCGTTTCTGCCCCATTTGCCCCCAACCGCCCGCGTGTACTGTCGTTTTCCCCTAGCATCTCGAGAGTCATATGAAGCACTTGTTAGCGACACTTCCCTGAAGTCTGTCTGTGAAGTGGGTAAGTACGGAAAGCTTAACATCTTCCAGTGTTTCACGCTGTTTTAAAACCAATATAGTGGATCACGTAACAGTGGCGTTATTTTTATGCTGCATAATAAAATGAATTTCATTTTAATTATTCATTTAGATTATCAACGCCAGTTTTGTTTACATTGATCATGAGATGGATACGGTGTGGCTTTGGTTTCTCGCGCGCTCTGTTCTGTATGCCTGGTTCAAAGTTTCAAACTAGTCTAGTCTTTAATCTGGTTATCGGGTTAAAAGTTTAACCAGTCTAGTCTTTCTGTACGCTCCATCTAAACTGTTCAGACCCCCGCGGAGACTCCCCAAACAGATGCCAGAGCATCAGTAGTGACTCCGGATTAATGTGTATTTTTGAATCTCCACTGTGTCTGGACTTTTGACAACCCTCCAACATCTTATACAACTTTAAAGAGTGTAAAGACACTAAATATTCACACAGTAGTCTACACAAGAGATCCAAGCATAATAATGAACAGAAACAGCCACTGTTACCTGATCCATCTCTGTGTTTTGCCTGCTAAAGGTTTGGTCACAGTTTTGCTGTTCATAACAGAGTGTAGTGCGAGTTTTTAGTTTACGCAGTGTAGAGAGACAGTTTGGTTCGTATTCTGTGTGTATGTGTGACTGACCAAAACTGCATTTTTATTCAGGCGTTCCGGGATCAGTCGGAATCTGAATGGACTAATATGAAGAGCCTTAAGGCAAAGTTTAGGAAGAGTGACGTGAGTACATTTGCTGATCTGACACTAACCACACCATAATCTCACACACACAAATGTGTGCCTCTGTTTTCATTCATTTGGGTAATGAGATGTACCCTCATGGTGAGTTTCAGTAATTGTTTCTGAGTGCACGTTGACCGAGTGACTCATCGTCAGACATGTCTGTAACTTCAGTTTTATGACTGACTCATGACAGGGAGGATCATTTCTGAATAAAGACAAAAAAACATCCCAGAACAAGTTCCTCCCAGCTTTGATTCGTCAGTTATTTCTGAACCCACGGCTGAACATCATCATCAGGTTCCAGCCTACGGTACACGAATGCGCTACAATGAGATGCTGTTGAGTATAATTGCATGTTTTGGCTTGCTAAATCACAGCCACTCGGCCTGAGTCAGCGTAAAATGTAATGATTATTGTGAAATTCTGTGTCACTAGACCACAAATCACTAGACCACAGCGCTAGTGCGTGTTGTGCTTATGCTAGTCTATGGTCGCAGTGGCATTTTGAACATTTTCAGAGAATGTTAAGAGCGAGTCCACGTAACCACATTCACCAGAGCTCATAAGATCCACTTCTCTCCTTGTATGGAGGCCACGTCACGCTATACTGGGTGGGTGAGTGGTGAGTAAATGGTGAGTGTTGCTTGCATAACTTTTTGGTTGCCTAGAAACAATACTCCTCCATCATTTTATAAAGAAATCAAATCGCACACCTAATGCCTGTCTGCTGCCACAGCTTTGCGAAGTTGTGCTTGTGTGCACAAGTATTTAAGACGTGTTAAATCAAACTGTAGAGCGGGATTGTGTTGTGCTGTCGCAAAAATACTGGACTTGTTTGTTTTGTTGATACATGGTTTGTTTGTTTGATTTTGGCGTTTTGTTTGTTACACAAGTGACTACAGTGACTGTGTTTATTTTTGATACATTAGCTGCCCATCCTTTGCCCGTTTGTCTATATTCTCACCGCTGTGTGGATGGTGTTATTTAAATAAACAAACAAGCTGTTCTCACCAATCAGAAGTCTCGTTTCAGTGCCTCGCCATAAAGGGTGTCCTACAGAAAAAAAAGGGAACTCGAACAAGAGGAACAAAATATCCTCTGGATTCTGTTTTCAGACTTTGTGTGTCAGTGTCAGAACTGGACAGGAATTTTCACACAAGGCCGGGCTTTCATTCCTAAACAAAACTGGAGGCCAGTGTTGCCAGAATAAATACTTAAGAAATTAGACCAGCTGATTGCCAAGATCTTGTTATAGTGATATAGCTGTAGCAGCGTCTTATGTGTTTGTAGCCCCATTTGAACTTTCCTGGATTCCCAGGAACATTGCATAACAGAGAGAGAGAGAGAAAGAAAGAGAGAGAGAGAGGGAGAGAGATAGTGCTAGTATTACATGTCAACATTTGTGGAATGTTCAAAACTATCATAAAAACGTCTTTTAGGCTCTTGTTCAGGTAAATGGAATGGAAGTGGGATAGCTGGGCTCTTTGACTCGCATTTCATGCATTTCTGATGTGCAGGAATAAACGTTTTGTGCGATCAAACCAATTACAGACACTCGAAATTCATATTGACATGATAAGAAGTGTCTTTTGTCTGCTTTAGTGCCGGATTATTTACGTGTTGTGTAAGTGATTAGTGATTAGCCAACAGTGTTTAACTGTTTTTCTAGCTTGACTTTAACAAGTTTTACCTGGCTTTTAAATCAGTTAGTTATTATGTAACGAAGTTAATGGGGTTCCGTGTTCTCTTACCTCATTAATTGTTACTTTAAATGAGAAAACAAGCACAGTGCAATGGAAACATTGTGTCTTCAAATAGATGTGGGAAAACATTACACATTGTGAGCTGAATGCATTATTGTTTGCTTATAACAAAGGGTCGCATGTTGCATTCTAACAAAAAAAGTGAAAACTGTGCCAGCAGTGTGTTATTTGTTAAAAGCACGTGGACTATTATCTGTTCTGGAACAATGATGTTGTGTTGATTTGTATTTGTTTTTTAGAGGAAGTTGGTAATAATGGAAAGGAAAATAACCTTAATGAATGTCATTTATCTTCAATTGTGTTTATTTTGTGTCATTTACCCTTTAGATATGTTGTCTTTGGCAGGATTTGCAGATATAAAGAGAGTTTTCAATGTTGATAAGTGTTAAGAGAATGCATCATTTAGCTCTGGTCTCATGTTAAACACGAATAGTTTGAATGTTTGTTTCAATTTGCAAAGTTATTGTAAGGTTAAAATATTATGAAACCAAGAGTCACTGCTCCAGCTTTCTTGTGCATTAACTGCAAGTGTTAGCATGATGAAACCCTCGCTAAAAACATGAGCTGTCACTGGAGATGAGGAATGATTTTTATGCTTCACACAAAACAGGAATCTGCAGAAAAACTCAGATTAATGCTGTCATAATCTTAACGGTATTTTAGTTTCACCTTAGGTCGGTTTATCTGTTGTGGGAAAAATCTGCTGTTCAGAAGGGAGGAACGAGGCGTTGGAGGATTTGATCCAGCTGGCTTATGTATCGGAACACGCAATATGAACTCATTCATCACAAAGTTCGTTTTCTATTTAGCAGCACTTCTTGTACATTAAATCTACAGTAAGGCCTTGTGTTTGATCTAACTTTAGTAATGTGCTAATAATATACAGCCTGACGTATCCAGTATAAGGGTCACAAAACGTATCCAATGTTTATTTTACTGGTGGGAGGTATTCCAGTGTACTGTGTGAGTTTTAGAGAGCTGTCTCGTTTGTGTTAAAGGTTCTGTAGAAATCACTGCTGATGATGTTTCAGTTCTCGTATTGCTGGGAAGACCTGCAGGATAATTCAAGCACTCTTTATTTAGGCAGTTGCCTGTTTCGTTTACAGATGCTCTTTGGTTTCCTGGTTTGACTGTTGCTGATTGCTGATAGCAGGCCATAGTCAAACGGTTTGCAGAAATAGTCCTGAGTTTACCGCAGGTCGTGTAGTATTACACTGCACTTTATAAATAGAGACAGACTTCAGCCGTGGCCTCTGGGTTTTGTCGGCTGACCTCAGCTTGCAGCCTCACTGCTTTGCCCTTCCACACAGATTAGATTCAGTTCAATAGCATTTT
>JAZGTJ010015700.1:0-13197 GCA_036877575.1 Botia almorhae | reverse complement strand
GGGGATGACTCTGACCAATTTTTCAGGACATGCTTTGTAAGTACATGATGTTGGTGTTTCTGATTTAAGTTGTGTTTTGATTTATTCAGTTGAGGGTATGGATCAGATTTAGAGTATACATACACTATAGTTGTCTCCCAATTCGAAAGCGGCAGACCTTAAAACGTAGACTCTGTATTGAAAGGATGCATCCTTCTAATCAGATACACTGGAAATTTGTATGATTTAAATGTAACGAACAGTGTTGACCTTAAATGATCAGACTTTATTCTTTATCAGCATTATATGCTTTTAATTATTTTACAGCTATGATCTGTCAAGAATTTACCCCAAAATGTAGTCATTTGATTACCTTTGTGACAGTATATGGTGTCTATATCTTAAATGGATAGTTCACCTAAAAACAAAAAATCTGTAATGAACTCACCCTCTCGTTTTTTTGCAGAAAGTATATATTTTGAAGAATGTTGGTAATCAAAAAACGTTCAAAACCCGTCAGAAGGGACCAACAGTTTTCTGTTACCAACAATCTTCAAAATGTATCTGTAATCTTTGTTTTCAGCAGAAAAAAAAGTAATATAGGCTTAAAATGACAATTTTTATTTTCAGTGAACTTTCCTTTTAACGACAAGTTTTTGTTAAATACTATGTGACTTTTGGAGTATATTACCATCCATTTTGCTTCTGATAAACAAAGAAAGCCGTATTATGACTAAATTACACAAATAAATAATGAATACATTTAGTAATTGAGTTCTGTAAAGGTAAAAATTGAGAATTTAAAGGAGTAGTTTAGTCAACTCTTCAATATTAATTTGATCTAATTTTGGCATTGGTGTTTTAAAGTTTGGTTACACAATCATGCTTTATTTATTTATTTTTTTATTGGTCAAATATACAATATAAGACAGGGGGTCATCATGATTATTGCTTGCCCACAGCACTGTGGACTTAGAAATTAGAATTAGGTAGAGAGAAATTCACACTTTCCTATTTTGTCTGTTTAGGAATCGGATGTAGATGCAGACTTCAGTGGAATTGATGTTGGCCTACTCACAGTTTTACCTGAAGACGTGCCTCCCCAAACATGCTCTCAACGTTGATTCATCAAGAGCCATCATTCTGGAGGGAACAATTGTTGTGGATGATGTCCCAAACTTGCCACATGCTGTATGTCTCCTCTTTGCTTTAATCTATGCTCTAAATTTAGACTACCCAAAGACAATGAGGAACACATTTGACTTTATTCAGAGGGTATTTCTGTTGTTGGGAGGTAAGAGCCTTAAACCCAAACTCCAAACCCTTAAAAATCAGCTTTCAAGCTAAACTTTTGTCTTTAATTCCCCAGATGCCTGTTAAAGGTTTTTGTTAGTATGTTTTGTAATTGCACTAATTTCAGGTGCGGGTTTGTACACCGTACTTTTGTACAGTTTATTTTTTGCGAAAGTAAATTTTAAGCTTATTTTGTAACTGCAGTATTACAAGTAGGGACTGGTTACTTGTCAAGATGGTACATTACAGTTATACTTGTAGTAATAACTGAAGCTTGTGTCTTGCTTTTTTAAATTATTGATGTTCTTAATAATCTGTCTAGCTGTTTAATAATAAAATAAACAGTTGAGAATGTCAGATTTGTGTTGAGTGTCTTCTGTATTAGTAGTACTTAAAAAAACATGTTGGCTTTACTTTAAAAAAACTTTGGAAACCGATTGCACGTAGTTTCTTAAGTTGTCGTAGCTTAAAATGCAAGAGTAAGTTAACTGAATTAATGTAGTAGTTTTACTATAATTTCTTAAGTAACGTTAATAACCCTGAAATACTAAATTAACTAAAATTGTCATATTAAACTCACTTGAAATGTATTAGTTAACTTGCTTAGGAAGGGTTCTGCTTACTTATAGCTGATTATTAACTTAACTTTCATTTTCCCTTTTAATTCAATGAAAAATAGTTCGTGCAATCGGTTTCCAAAGTTTTTTTAAGTAAACTGAACTAATTAGATTTTACAGTGTTTGAATCAGCCAGCAAAATCAAAATTACAGCCAGTAAAAAAATACTTTTAACATATTACAAGACAATTTAAATTATATTGTCATCACATTACAATGGTAATATAATAATTTAAATATAAATAAAATAACATGAAATAAAATATAAATATATGTATTTATTTTTATTTTGTGGTGAAATACAGGTGTTCTTGGTTTCAGGAGAGTAAACATTTTGATTAAATAAATTGATGTAAAACGAAATCATACAAAATGTTAATAAAAACCATGTACAAACCGTGTTCTTTGTGTTGAATTGTGACAACACAAAGTACTAATGTTATTTCATTAATAATATTTATGCGATCATAATTCATAAATCATATATTATAAATCATAATTAAGAAAATACGCAAAAAAATGCATCCGTTTTAAATATCACCTAAAGTTTAATTTTTGTATAACAAAAACTATTATAAAATAATTTTTATGGCTTTCTATGGATGATTAGGGCTGATATTAAATTCTCTTACATCATAACATAAGAAACTGTACAGGAATTAGACATTTTCTCATGAAGTAACACTGCCATCTGTTGACCAGCCAGAGAAACTGCACATGTGTGCATGTGTCGTGAAGTGCATGATTAAGTGTGGGGCGTGTTGCTGCACTGCTGTAAGCGTTGTGCTGCAGGTCTGTCCTCTGTGTCTGCAGTCGGCGGTATGGCTTGACTTGCTGCTGGGCACATTGAGGAAATGTGCATCAGTACTGCAGTAAACATCCACACAGAGCTGTTCTCTAGAGCAACTGCTTGTGTGTATGAAGGAAGAGATCATCACCACTTAACTACACAACAAACAGTTGAGGGCTCCAGTGTCATTTAGTCAGACATCTCGCCTCACAGTCAAAACCTTTAGATTCTCTCGAATTGAGATAAAAATTATACGCTAAGAAAGCGTATAATGCAGTGCAATGGAATTTGTCATAATTTGCATTGTCCTGGAAAGATCCTGCTTGATAGAGCGTCACACAGAGGCTTGTCATGTCCCACGGGCAGGTCACGGGGGAAATGTGGCAGACGGCAGTTTTGCGGTATGTGCATCAGTCGAGAAAGCCTCACAAGGAATTTGTCAAAGAAGCAGGAGATCTGGGCGATCTCCTCACACAAAGACCAAAAAATGCCCCCTTCCTTGTCATTTAAACAGTTTTTCTGACAATTTCCATCATTTAATGATTATAACACTGACTTGATCATCTTGGACATAAGCAAATATGATATCTGACAATATAAATATAATATAAAGTTTATGTATGGTTTACTGCATTGTCGGTAGTATGCACAGAGCTCTTTCTGGCCTTGCCTCCACTCCAAACAGCCGATAGATACATGGGGCCTGGCATGACAGTGTTACTTATCTGGGCAATTCTGGGAATGTTGGGGTCAGGCGGGGCGGCCCGGGTATTTACAGCAGCAAAGGAGCGGCCATTGTCATCATAGTTTTATACAGTCACCAGCTTTTCTGTTCTCATTTCTTACTGTCTGTCAGGATTCACTTTTTTATTGCATGTTTTACTTTATAGAAGAAGAGAAGAGAAAACAGTTAAAAGGTTTTGTATTTGATTTTCCTTTGTGAATTTCATGCAGCTATTTATATCTCAGCTAGAATAAGGCTGATGTCCTGTGACAGTCGGCACATTCTCCTGCGGCACCATGCACAGCACAAGCAAATAAAAACACACAGACATCAAGGGCCTTGGAAAGCAAGTGTGCTGTCTTTAGAAAGAGATGATCTTCTCCCAGGCATTTTGTGTTTGTCTGGGAATCAGAGTTTCCTGGGGGGAATATTTCTGCTCTTATGTGATCTAATGCTACAAACCAACATCCTGTCACATAAACACACACTAATAACACTAATAACTTCTTAAGTGTTAAGTGTCTTCTGTGATTGATCATTGTTTTCTGTGGTCAGATATTTGTGTGTAATAATTGATTATTATAAAACGGTTAGTTCCATTCCTCAATTCTGATTCGTCAGCAGCTGTGTTTTATTCACGATAAAGCACAGCTACAACCGCTTCACTCAACGGTTCTGTGTATCATCGAGCCCCCGCACTTAGAAGCACTCTGTTGCCGTTAGGGACTACTTTTTACAGCGGAAGGCAGATGATGATTTTACTTGATGAAAACATTATAATATAACATAATAAATATGATTTTAATATTTGTATTATGTGGTAACCGTTTTATAAAAGCCTAACAAACGAACAACGCCCTTCAGCCGTGATTTATTCACGATACAGCACGGCCTCTCGTACCTTATTGCTTAATTAAGGCATCAGAGGTTTAATAATCATAACCACACAAACGCAGTAACAAATCGGCTAAAAAATAACCAGACCATTCCCTTTCTCCATGTGATCAATTATGCATGAGGATTCAGTTGGTATGTGTGTCCAATGGCATACCTAATGGGGTTGTGAGATGTTTTTCCTTCTTCCTTGATCAGACCAACTGACTTTGTTCAACAATAGCAGGTCACTTAGCATGACCAATTGCCATAAATAACAGTGATGGTCGTGTCTTTAATGTCACCTCACTGCCAGAACAGCAAACAAAAACACAGCTTCTTGTATCTTAGAGATTTTAGTTGCAGGCAATTAAAATGCTGGCCAGGTGTTGTAAAATGTCATCTTCAGTCTGAGAGCTCCCACAGAGAAGAACATTTTCATTATGGTTAGGGATAGTTACTCGCCACATCGGGACGGGACATCAACATTGTTTTTGTTTGTGTGATACTTGTTTAGTACAAACAGTCACTGATGTAACTTATGTGTGTTATTAAAAAGATTAATTCTATGCTGTACAACGCCAAAAAACACAGTAAAAGTGTCGTAAATGAATTGTGTGCTACATTCTGCAGCTGTGCAACAGTTTTGTGTGATGAACAAAATGACATCTTTAAAATTAATCTTTGGTAAATCACTTGGTTGGTCCTAAAGAATTAAATGCAACGTGCCGTAGTTTGACCCCTATGAATATTAATAGTCTCTCTTGACTATTAAAAATTCATGCTGCATTGTAGTTGTTGATCAGATTTTGGACGCCCATGCAAATTGAACTGTCGTCCATGTCACCTCAGACTATGAATAATGTAGTTGTGTTGTGTATTCAGGGACACACCATTGACAGTCAATTAACATGTTTGATTGGTGTGTGAACTCATTCTTTTGAACTGTTAATTTTATGTAAATGATATTTCCCAGATCATCTCTCCACTGGATTGCTGCCCAAAGTCACCTGAGCAATGATCTTAATAATTGATCACTGCACACCTGTTTCAGATATTATGATAGTGGAGGGGTCTTGTCCCCACTGGTTTTTGATATTCAAATGAACAATATATCTGCCATTTATGAGACCCTGGGACTTTCTTTGTCTTTTAAAGTCTGGTGTGTTAGAACATTCCTGCTCGTCCCAGCCTAAAAGAGATTCAGAGCTAAAGTCTGATGGTAGCTGATGGCGCATAACTGGATGATTTGTTGTTGACATCTTACAATATGTGTTGCTGCAATATACGAGTCTCTGTCATTTGGAGTCACCCAGCAGTGGCTGAAGGTTCATTACAGTTGATGTGAAGCCAAGAGCAGAAATCTTGAGAAACACACACGATTATGGAAATAAATGTGACTAACATTCCCCCACCGGGGAGTGATAAGCGGTTTCTGTTGATCTTCTATTTCAGCAGCATCTCACAAAATGCTGAAGGAAATCTTCACACAAAACCAAAATTTACAACTGTCATGACACTTCTGAGAAGTTCAGCTGTCTGTTTAAAAACATTAATGAAAAACCTAAAAATGTACAAAGCTGTTTACAGTAAATAACTGATATAATCAAAACTACAGCATAATATAATCATATACTGCTTTTTTTCACATTTTGCACATTTCAAATCTTCCCCGATGTTTCAAAACCATTGCCATCACATTTAACAGTAGAACCTTTATGCATTTGTTTTCCAGAGTGACTCACTTGTTCAGGGCTGGAAATTTACTCTTGGTAATCTGCTTATGAAATGTCAAAGCCATGCATGCATGCTAATTGGTTGCATTTCACAATATGTATCAATTGTTTCACAATATGTAATCAATTTTGTCCGTTGTGATCACTGCAGACCCACCTACAGCTCTTACAATAAACACTGCATATGCAGCCAAAATTGTGCCAAAACTAAACGAACAAACCCTGCATTTTGCAAACAAATGAAATATGCTTTGCAAAGGACATTTAACTCTCAAACAAACAGAAGTTGCTTGGTAAATACTAAATCAATTTAAGAGTAAATGCAGAGGTGTCACAAGCAGATGTACTTTTTATGAGATTGTCTCAACATAATTTTCTCACAAATGTAACTATAGGAGCTAAATATAATACTTGAAGCTACTCAGTTGTTTGATCCCAGATTAATTAGGTTGACACGCTTTCTTACTCTGATTCTCTCCTTAAGTAACGAGAAGACCATTCTTCCGTTGCATCACCATACACAGTTTATTGGCTCCACAAACAACAAAGTGCATAATGTCCAATTTAATTGACAAAGCTTACATTAAAGGGAAGTTTCACATTCACATCAGTTTCACGCTGTTGCGGTCAAAAACCTTTTGCCCCTTTGCGAGTTAAAATGCCTGCAGTTAAAATGCATGTTAAAACATCTGCAGTAGGAAGGCTACCTATGTACTTAAATCACAGTTAAATTAACAGCACCACTCAGTGTTTATGACGAGAATAACACATCAACTTAGGTACACATTTTGGCTCCTACAGTGATCATGCAGATTTTCTCACAATTGCAGCTGTTTAGCTTCATTTTCTATAACAGCATTTTACACTAGTCTCACAGAAAAAGCCCTGAACATTAACATATGTGCCTCCTATCAGTGGCAGCAACCAAGAGACACATTTACAGATTTGGAAGGAAAGTGCATCATGTTTCATACAATTAGTCTCATTAAATATATTAAACTGTTACAACAAACTCTGTTTTTAAATGATTTTATAAAGTTTTAAATATTTGAAGCTACTTGCACTGGCAGCCAAATCCAGCCAGCCACTATTGTTTTTAATTCAAATCAATCAACTTTGTTTATATAGCACTTTTCACAATGTTGCATATAATGAAAGAAACAAAAAATAAAACATGTCCACACAGAAAACAGAATATATGACATGATATTATAGCAATTATTTTAATTGTTCATTAAGAGATGAGTTGGGAAACTTTTTCTGTAAGAACCAGGAGACTTGGATTCTCTAACATTTAGTCATTTAGCAGATGCTTTTATCCAAAGTGACTTACAAATGAGGACAAGGAAGCAATTTCAACAATTATACGAGCAACAATTTATAAGTGCTATAAACAGGTCTCAGGTATTCCAACACAGTGTAAGAAACCAGATTTAGAGACAGTAGAGGTCGTGGCGGTGTTATGAAGACGAAATAGTTAAGTTTTTAGTCATTTCTTAAAAACAGCTAGTGAGCAGTGGACAGCACATTACTGCACCCGGGAGCAACTGGAAGTTAGTTGGGGACCTTGCTCAAGTTCAGTTGCAACCCCCAGCTGGAATCGAACCAGCAACCTTCTGATTACAAGCCCAACTCACTAACCATGTGCTTTTAAGGCTCGTTAAAGATCACTCTAGCTGCTGCGCTCTGGATCAACTGCGGGGGTTTGATAGTACAAGCCAGAAGCCCTGCGAGGAGAGCATTGCAGTAGTCCAGTCTGGAGAGAACAAGAGCTTGAACAAGGAGTTGTGTTGCATGTTCCGATAGGAAGTCTGACCTTCCTGATGTTGTAAAGAGCGAATCTACAGGAATGAGCGGTTTTAGAGATGAGGTCAGACAAGCGCAGTCGATCGTCAAACATTACTCCAAGGCTTTTGACCGTCTTGGATGGAGTAATGGTTGCCCCATCAATCTGGATTGAGAAGAGATGGGTTGGATGAAACCACAAGCATTTCTGTTTTAGCAAGGTTGAGTTGAAGGTGATGGTCCTTCATCCAACACGATATGTTCGTCAAGCAGGCTGAGATGCGAGTCGGTACCGTGGGATCATCAGGGTGGAAAGAGAGGCACCCCAGTGTCTAGATGTTGCAGGTTGGACACCTCACCCCTCCAAGACACCCTGAACGACCTGTCAGAGAGGTAATATCTGGACCACCGGAGTGCAATACCTGTAACGCCTAGTGATTTGAGCGTAGTCAGCAGGATCTGATGGTTTACAGCGTCAAAAGCAGCTGACAAATCCAGCAGGATAAGAACTTACAATTTGGAGTCCGCTTTAGCCAGTCTGAGATCTTCAATGACTGAGAGCAGTGTAGTCTCTGTCGAATAACCTTTCTTGAAGCCAACCCTTAATCCCGTCAACACAATTCACTCAGACCACTTTATTATCATAGAGATAAAGAAGGGTCCACACTTAAAAGGTTTTAGTTGGTTTATAAATAAAGACTGAATTTAAATTGACTGAACTGATGGAAACTACCACATATTTGGTCAATTTGAATAAATAGGCATTAGAAAAACCTGTCATTATGTGTGAAGGCTCATACGTCTCTCATTGTTCTATGAGAGGGTTATGTATTCAGACTGCCTACTAAACAGTATGTACTTCTGGGACTATGCAACATTTAGTCAATTAACATGGTAAAAGATTGGTATCATATTAAGTAAGTGTGGAAAGTGGGGCGTGGTTCCGACGAAGATTTGGAGACAAAATGGTTAAGGGAAATGCCTCCCTCGTAATTAAGCCTAACAGCTGTTCTCGTTTTGCAGTGAGTCAAGAGACAGGTTAAAACGGGCTGCAAGAGAATGAAGGTATCCGGGAGAGCGCTGAGGAAGAGACAAAGCCGGGAGAAATTCTGGCTTATTTAATTCTTGAATGCTGAAAAGCCTTCTGGCTTGTTTTGTTTGATGCACTGTCTGTGTGAATCTCTAAATAAACAGAGATTGGAATATCACTCAGCTGCTCTCAGATCTTATTTTTTTTTCCTTTTAAGGCTGACACAGCAGTCACATAGTGGTGTCGAAACCAGAGAGTTTATTATTTCTTTGCATGGTATATGCTGCCATGGAGTCTGTGCCGCTGCGTGAGCATCTCAAGTCCCTCGCCAACCTTCACCATGCGCAACACCAAGCTCTCCTGGAGCTACACGAAGAGCAATACCAGAGGTTCCATTCTCTGCTGGAAGGGCAACAGGATGATTGGCGGCTGTTGCAATCTGCGTTGGCCCAAGGGGCTGGCGGCCCCGTTCCAACAACCAGCAATCCACCTCTGCACCTCCTGCTGCAGAAAATGAAGGCCGAGGACGACCCAGAGGCCTTTATTGAACTATTCATTGAACTCAGCCAGTGGGCTGAGCGGCTTATCCCACTTTTGTTAGGAGAGGCCCAGCTTGCTGCCCGACAACTGCCAGTGCGGACCCTCCTTGATTACAAAGACCATAAAAAGGCCGTCCTGCAGCAGGTGGGCCGCAGCCCCAATCAACATCACCAGTGCTTTCGGTCGCTGACCCTCCAAGACTGTGGACATACGTTCACTTTAACACAGCAGCTCCAGGAGGCCTGTAGGAAATTGTTGGTGTCGGGCGAGCGCAACGCCGAGGGGATTGTGGAGATGGTGGTGCTGGAACAATTTTCCCACCAACTGCCGAAAAAGACAGCGGAGTGGGTACAGTGCCATCATCCCAAAACCCTCGAGGCCGCCATCCAGTTGGTGGAGGACCACTTGGTTTGGTTCCCAGGTCCCAAGAAATCTGGTGGCCCCACCCTCCAGAACGGGACTCACCCCTGCAGCGCCTGTATCCTTCTCTGCACCCTCATTCTTGATTCATTGCCAGCAGTGTGGAGGGGAAGTCCAGGCCGCTCTGTTGGCACTGCGGGGAACCAGGACACTTGTACCTCTATGGAAGTGGACACACTGATTCGGGCCCATCGAGTTCCCCCGTTGGAGCCTGGAAGTATTACATAACAATTATGGGTGAGAAAATACCTATCAGTCTTTGGTGGATTCGGGTTGCAACCAGACCTCCATCCATTATGGCCCGATGCACCCTGGGGCATTGCATACGAGCTGCACGGTTAAGGTGAGGTGTGTACACAAGGACATTTGCGAGTATCCTATGGTTGTGGTCACAATTCAATTGGGGACCCAAAAACTGTTGGGACCAAAAACAGCAGTTAATCCCCACCTCATCCTTCCTAATTGAGGTCCCACTCCAGAGAATTGGCACGGACCTCGACGGGCCATTAGAATGGTCAGCACAAGGGCATCGCTTTGCATTAGTCGTGGTCAACGCGATACCTAGAAGAAGTGGCCCTCCGCAACATCTCTGCAAAGATATGTGTAACGGATGCCCTGTTTCGTATTATCTCCTGGGTGGGGACTCCGAAAGAGATCCTTTCTGATCAAGGCACAGCGTTTATGTCACACACATTACTTAAGCTCTATGAATTATTAGGTATAAAGTTGTTCATACCAGTGTTTACCACCCCAAAATGAATGGGCTGGTCGAATGGTGCAAACAGACTATCAAAAACATAATTTGTAAGTTTTTTGAATTATGTTGTTTGTTGTTCATGATGATGCTAGAAACTGGGATCGCTGGCTGGAACCCCTGGTGTTTGTGTTGCGTGATGTTCCCCAGAGACGTAGACTATGAGATGTAGACTACTATATTTTTCCTTCTTTTTAACACCAGGCTGACACGGCAGGGTTACAGTAAGACATGCTGTTCCAGCTTACATGGAGATAGCGTGCAGAATAGAGGTAACATTTTATGGGACAGGGGTATAAGAGATTTGCAATAATACCATAAAATACCTAAACATTACACAATGAAGAAGAATGGGAGAAAAAGAAATTGCGAAATAGTAGGGTCTTTAGGACCACAATTAGATAATTATGCTAGAAGCAATATTAAAAATGTACAAAATCCTGAAAGTGACGAAGAACAAAACTCCAATAATGTATAGATGAAGAAAAAAGGCTCAACCAGGTTAGCCAACTACACATTATGTTAGTTTGGTATAATTATGCATCTTGTTTGGCCTCTAAGAAATGTACAACTGAGTAACATCAGTGTAACAATTAAAACTAACTCCATGTCTCCTAATAATTGCTCCTAGAGATAGCATATACAGGGTGAAAAGCAGAGTCCCAAGTACTAAGCCCTGTGGTACTACTAAGCTCAGAGTTTGACACATTCATTCCACTCTCATTTTTAAAGAATTTAATTAATCTGTTTATACAATTCTATTCAGCCAGAATCTCTACAGGCTTTCAGTTTATTATTTCATATGATCTGCCACATTAACGTATCTATTTAAACACCTCTCAAAAGATGGGGGTGTAATGAGGGATCAGATGGGATGAGTTGGGATCCATATGCAGCATTTAATATCATTCGTAGTCAAACAGGCAGAAATCCAGACAAGAGTATTAATATTAATATTAATATTTAATATATTAAAAGTCCAGCACCAGAGGAACGTAACATTCGGTTAGGAATGTATCTTGATAAACAGTCAGAAATATAAGAAGGTGTCAGGTTATGTAATGCTTTATAAACTAGTATAAGAATTTCAAAATCAATCCTTTGGTGCACTGGTAACCAATGTAATTCCATTAAAACCGGTGTAATATGTTCTCGTTTCTTCAGTTTCATTAATACTCTAGCTGCTGCATTTTGTATCAACTGCAGCTTGACTATAGAACCCTTAGGTAAACCAGTATACACAGCATTACTGTAATCAAGTCGAGAGAAGATAAACGCATGAATTAGTTTCTTAGCATCATTTAGAGATAAAAAAGGGTGAATCCTGGCAATGTTTCTCAAGTGATAGAAGCATGTTTTTGTAACATGATTAATATAAGACTTAAAACTTAGATTACAGTCTAAAATGACTCCCAGGTTCTTTACCTCTTTCTTAGATTGTGAAGGAACCCAATTCAGCTTCAATCCTCTCCCGCTCAGATTTTTTACCCACAATAAGAATTTCAGTTTTATCTTTGTTCAATTTAAAAAAAAATACATTCATCCACTTTACAATGCTGGACAGATAGTTGGACAATCTTTCTATTACAATATTGTCTCTGGGTTCAACTGAAATATATAGTTGTATATCATCAGCATAAAGGTGGTAATTCATGTCATATTTCTGAATTATGCTACCCAAAGGAAGCATATATAACGAAAATAGAACTGGTCCAAGGATTGAACCTTGTGGAACACCATATAAAATATCATGTTTCTTTGATGAACAATCACCTATATTCACTAAAAATGACCTTTCTGTAATATACGTTTTGAACCAATTTAAAACATTACCAGAGAGACCTATACATTTTTCCAATCTGTTTATCAAAATACTATGATCAACCGTGTCAAGTGCTGCACTTAGATCCAGAAGAATTAATACCGAATGCATTACCTTTGTCTGTATTTAATCTCAGATCATTTACTACTTTTAATAATGCAATACATTGGACAAACATCTTCCATGAAGATTTATTTATTTTGCCGGCATAGAACATCATATATTAGAGGCACAAACATTTCTGAAAAGTTTCCTCTTTTATCCCAAGTGAATTACAAAAGTTTAACTTAAATTGCTATATTCAACTAATATAATTTTGTTAAATCTTATGTGCTTATTTAAATGTTCTTTTAAAACAAGAGTTTAGCAATTTTCTCAGTTGTTGATTTTACGGAATTATTTTTGGATACCACAGCAACATTTTGGGCATTGCGCCAACCAATGTGTCGCCAGTTGAGTTCTTGCTAAGCAAAACCTATTTCTTTTGGGCAACACTCTTTCATCCAGCTGATAATGAATTCATTGTGATAATCAGCAGTCTCCATTGTATCATATTTTTAAAACACTACAGATGTGGCTCTGTACTGTTTAATTATCTTTTAACAAACCATTCAGCACTGTGGATTTTTAAGTGTTCCCAACAGCTTAAGTTCCATCAGTAGACAGTTTGCTGAACTTCAAATAAAACACTGATTCATCACCAAGCTGATAGTCAGTAAAGTTTAAAATGGTTTACATTTACATTTAGTCATTTAGCTGACACTTTTATCCAAAGCGACTTACAAATGAGGACAGGAAGCAACTTCGATTACAATAAGAGACAACAGTGAATAA
>JAZGTJ010015699.1:0-13197 GCA_036877575.1 Botia almorhae | reverse complement strand
GACTTGACTTTAGATGCAGACTGGAACAGAGACTTGACTTTAGACTGGAACAGAACGAGAATGCAGGTAAGTATCAACAGGTAAGTAGCAAGATAAGTATTTTTTGAGTTTGTTGTGCACTCGACTGAGAAACACAATGACTGGTGTGAGGTGTGTGCTTTTATGTGTGACTGGTGATTGGCTGCAGGTGCGTCTGATTAATACTCAGGTGACTGTGATCGCTGTGTGAGTGAGGTGGTGGAACCTGGCCAATCCGTGACAATCATCATATGGACATCTACAATAAAACACATTTTGCATGTATTCACCTAAAATGTCAGACCACACATCAACATATATGTAGCACCACATTTGAAAAAGCTGGTATTGTATTTTATTTTTTCAGTAATTTCTATACTTTCTAGAATTTTTTGTTATAATTTCTATACTTCGCTTAATAGGAAAGCTTTAAGACCAAGGGGACGCCTTGGCAGAAAGCGGTAATTGCATGCAATTTTTGTCAGGTTTGCAGACAAGAGGAACCCAGGAGTGGACAGCGATTAACAAAACAAAACTTTATTTAAACAACAACTGAAATACACACCCAAACACGGGCTTACTTTAGTAAATAACTCAAACTCCCACAAGGGGGCGAAAACGAGGAACTAAAGGTGGACTGAACACAAAAATATTTAATAAATAAATACGAACATAAACTGGACCCAAAGGATGAATAATCAGAGATATAAATAAATATAAACAATGATAATAAAACACTAAGAAAACCTGGTCCACTAGAAATCAAAGAACAATTGACTAATATAGATAAATAAACAATAATCAAACTGAAAGACTCGGGATACAATGACAGACAACAACAGATGTGGACTAGACACAGACAACCATACCGGACAAGACTGGGGAACAGACTAGAACTGGGGACACTCCAAACACGGGACACAAGCGAGAACACGGCCTCGGCCTCAGACTCGGACTCGACTAGACTCGATTATAGTACGAGGGAGACGAGTAGCAAGTGAGACGATTAGTAAGGATGACAAGTGAGGAAAACAAACCAAGAAGACAATCAGCAACGAAGACAAATGAACCAGCACAGGACAGCAGACACGAGGGCAATAAATACAAATGGGAAACAATGACAAACAGGTGCGTAACATTAACTAAACGAGGAAACAAGGAGGCGGGGTGATGACGCAAGACCGGAGAGCACATGGCAGATGTAAATACAACGGAGCCATGTGCTTCCACACAAAACGCACACCCAGAGCGCGAGTCTAGACTAGGAATACAAATGCGATCTCTAAGACTTAAACAGGAAGCCAGTATCCTGACACTGGCGTGCAGACAACACAAGACAGCACTGACATGACATTCAACAGGATGGACATAACATTTGACAAAACAGGCGAGACTCTTGACAAAACAGGAATGACAGACAACAAGGTGGGCAATACAATAGATGAAACGACAGATAGGGCATTAACAGAACTAAAAAACATAGGCAATGTAACAGAAAGGGCTGAAGTACAAAATATTGGCAAAATGGGAGACACAGTCCGGGTAACAGGGAATAAGGGAAGGTTGGGAAGACAGGCAGGACTGGAGGGCCATGTGGGCGTGGTCGCCATGACCTAGGCCAACCACCAGGAGAAACACCAGATGCAGGAGGTGGACCCCCATTTCCAGACTTTGAGCTGGCCAGAGGAAAACCCGGCATGCCGGACAGAGGAAGACCCCACACGCCGAGACCTGCAGCGGGCCATGGAACGAGCCCTGGAGCAAGCCCTGTAATGACTTGGCACCTTGGAAGCTGGGCAAACGAATGCCTGGAACACACGACAGGCAGACGCCCTGGACACTTGGCAGGCGGGCGCCTTCGACACTTGACAGACGAGTGCCTTTGACACTTGGCTGGGTGCCTCCGCCGGATATTTTGAATAATGCTGATAACCCAACAACTGATTGCAGTTACTGACATCTGTAGTAGTGAAAACAATATTAAAAAAAGGCTATTGTCAATTTTTTATATTCTTTTAGAACTGCAAAAAAAAAGATGCATTTTGCACTAATATTAAAATAATTTGTATCCCATTGAAGTTAATTAGGCTCTAAAAAATTAGTCTCTAGTAAAACTTTTACTGGCCCCTTCAAAAAAAGTCCACTTGTCCCAGACAACCTTTAGTGTCAAGCCCCGATTAAATAAGTACTAAAAAGTAAGTTTTGTTGAGTGTTGTTTTTTAATGTAATCCGGATCTGTGTGTTTGTTACGGCCCCCCATTTTATGTCTAGGGAGGAAAGGTACGTAACGGAATAAAAGTTGGTGTTGTGTGTGTGTGCTAGCACTGCAGATCAGTCAACAACCTTAATAAATTATTTAACAACAAAGAAAACCCACTCTACAACTTAAATGAAGAAAAAAACGTAACATTTTTATTGTGAACAGGCAGGAGGGTTTAAAGGCTTCAAGAGGGGGCTCAGGCCAAAACAACAAACATAATACATCTGGTAACAGAAACTAACCTACCAAAGGAAAACAAAATAAAAATACATCAAAATACCCTCACTCCCTAACTAACATAAAAGAAAACAAGTTCAAAAAGAAAAATGTCACCCCCTCTCTACTCAAGCCCCGTTCTAAATTAACAAATACAAAAACTTAAAGACCTCATCACAAACAGAATACAAAGATGGTTTACAAACAAATGCTGGGTTTTCTAGTGGTAAGGATAGATATACAACAAGAGTGAATTACACAATACCACTCAGAGAATCCACTCAGCCAAAAAGAATCCTTACAAAACCAAGAGGAGAGAATCGTATGTGTTGGCGGTCGTATGCGTACCAGTATGTGTTGGCAATGCTGTTTAAATCTCAACTGCTCTCTCTCATCCTCCAATCAGTGGGCACAGCCAATCATTGGTGTCAGGTGGTGGCCATCTCTACCTACTTGAGTAGAGTGGTGGAGCAAAGAGAGAGAGGTAGAGAGAGAAAAAGAAAGAGAACAGGAAAAGAACAAATACGTCCTGGGACGTAACAGTGTTACTCTTTCATGCATTCTCTTTCTTGTATTGTTAAAAAAACAACCATATTCATTTCTTATCCCAGTTTTCCTGGGAATAAATCCTGAAAGAGGGTCAAAGGCTGAGAAGAAGGGAACAAAACATCAACACATTCTTCCAAAACTGCTGAAGTTCCTGTATGAACTGAAGGACTTTGAAAATCCATGGAAAATTTGAGCCGAACTAATTTTTGCTGAAATTGGCACATTGAAAGAGGTAATGAGCAAACACAGAAACTTTTTGCCAAGTATTTTAAAATGGTTGTGCAAAAACACTTGATTTAAAGTTAAACTTTGTTACTTGTGTGTAGCATACTGATAGATTGTTTTAATTGTTTGATCTTATTTAAAAGCTGCAGTTTTTTGTATTTATTATTTTTATTTTATTTAAAGTGGGTTTGACTTTGGTTCTTTTGCTTTTAAACAAAAAAATTTGAGTGACGCTGCAGCCCCATTTTTGTATGTGTACCTGTTTTTAGTTTTTTTGCTATTAAATGCAAGAGAAGTATTCTACAAGAATATGCACATTGTTCAAATAACTATGTAATTGTAATATAATTGTTAATAATTGTCGATGTTTTTTTTGGAGGGGCAAAGCCCTGTTTTTGTATTCCAAGGTTTATTATTTTGTATGTATTTGCTGTTGACTTTGTTGACTTTTTTAAATTGTTTCTCATTGCACTTATGAAGTTTGATACTTTTTGTCAGTGCAGCAGTAATATTGTACACATGCATGCTCTTTTTTTTGTCTTGCTGTTTGCAGGACAAAAAAATAAGAAGCACTTTCTGTACAGTGCTAAATGATGGTTGCTGAATGATTTTTGTGTGTGTGCGCCTGTGCATGATTAAAAAGCTGTTAAATTGTCAGATTTTTTGTGATTTAAAAAGCTACAGCCACATTTTTGTAATAATGCAGTTAAACATTTTGACAATGCAAAATTAAGTAGAATTTAGTTTTGTCTTGCTGTTAAATGCAAAATAAGTCATCTTCAAGAGGCAACTTTTCATGCACGTTGTTCAATGAATTTTGGTATTTGGTGTTTGAACCATTTTGATGTTTTAGTGAGGAAAATAAGATGAAGCCCTATTTTTGTAATCCAGGATTGATGCTTGTATTTTAAGATATTGAATGCACTTACTGTTCATGTACCTCAGGTAAATAAACCATATTTGATTTTAGTATGTTGTGCATGCATAGAACCAGTACAGATCGGTACAAATTTTCGGTGAATCCTACTGAAACTATGCTATCGTTTTACAGAAATTGCTCTATGAACATTAACAGAAGCATGTGTAAGTGGTATTGTGAATGTACTGTAAATTTATAGAATTGTATGTTTTTAAATTAAAGGATATGTCCATAATCTTTACAGAGAATGTACTGGTAATTTTCTGCCAGTACATTATCTGTTTTTTCACTGAGTTTTTTTTACAGTAAAGGTAGAGGGATTAATATTGAGTTTTGTTCAAAAATAAAGCATTCTCCAAGATGTAATCATTTATGAACAATGTCACTCAATTAATGTCAACAGATCTATTCTCCACCATCCCCTTTATAGGGGAAACAAATATTATTCCAAATGGGAAATATTAATAATTTATTAGAATCAATTATTTAGGGAAATCTTAATGTAATACATTGTTTTAAACATTGAAGGAATGCTGTCCCGATGCAGTTAGTTCGGGCTCCAGTTGATCTTTGCTGGATGTTGTATTGATGAGAGAGAAAACCAGTTTGATGCAGAGGTCTTTGATAAATGGAAAGACTAGGCTGCAACCAAAAGACAAACAACCAGAAAATGCCCTTGTGTTCTTGGACACTGGACTTTTAAGTGGTGAGGATGTCACACCCACAGAAGGTTATTATAGTTCTGCATTTTTAAATTAGTTTTTATTATAATATCTTTTTCAAATGTGCTCTAAATTTTAGTTTAGTTTTAGTTAGTTTCATTAATGGTTTTGTTCGTTTTAGTTTAGTTTTTATTTTGTGAAAACATTTCTATTTCGTTTTTATATTTAGTTTCAATTTTAGTTTTAGTAATTATAGTTTAGTACAGTGGTCTGCTGCTTGCCAAGTTGAATTTGAGAACTAGCACTCTCGCAGACATTGTCATTAGTAGTTTTACTTTCCGAATCTTTTGCCATGAACGACTTGTATTCTTCGCGATGGTGTTGTTGAGCATAACAATGCATTTGCTTGTTTCAGTTTCAGAATTGAATTCGAAATAGTCCCAAACAGGGCTCTGTCATTTCCTACTGGCAGTCATCATTCATGTCCATCTTCTTTATCTATCAGTTAACTAATGTTTCTCACTGTCAGTCTCAGGCAGCTTCAATCATTCGCCATCTACAGGTGATGTACGATTAAACAACCTGTTGGTTTAACCCTCTGGGGTCCGAGGGTGTTTTGGAGCCCTGGAGAAGTTTTGACATGCTCTGACATTTGTGCTTTTTTCAGGTGCTTATAAACATATAAATGGCTAAAGTCTGATAACACTGTATTCAGCACAAACTAGGCTACAATAATATTTGAGCTGCATGTATGTACATGATTGTGTTTTTGACGTTACGTTTATGCATGGTTAGTGAACAACTAAAATTTTGACTTTGTTGGTGATGGTGGAATGATGTACAGAGTCAGGTAGCTGGTCACTCAGAGCTTTTTTTTTTATTCTCCTGGACAAACACATCTGGGATGTCACAAATTGAATAACACACATACCTGGGATAAACAGGACCATAGGTTGGTTAAATTGTAGCTTCAAGATGATGCATGATAGTCTTAAATAAAATAAACAGAGGTTTAAAGTTTACAGTTAAATTAGACAGAGCGATCATCTAAGCAGCTTACCAGCAGCAAAGCTTCATGAGACTGCTGCCGATTACATAGCACCGCCCCTAATATGATAACGTAATTGGCGCAGCGCAACAACCAATGGCAAGTTTTCCCAATTTACGCATGAATTTAACCATTTATTTGAACTCCGTTACATACACCCCCCTTAAATTCTGCTAAATTGGGCCAGAATCAGTATATGTAACAAACAAAATATACAGTAAAGATTTCAGAAATGTTAAAGAAAAACAGATGTGAGTATAAGAGCTTTGCAATACAGTTTGTCAGAAAATCAATCTCTCCCCAGGAAGTGTGTAAGAATGGAATGGTACCAGGTCCCACACTTAACACAGACTATAGGAGGTGCAGTCTACACACTCTCAGTAGTAAGACGTGCATCTCTGCTCTTTGAACTTCTCTTAGTGCACATAAATCCCTCAGACTTCAAGGAAAAACACTCACTTTAATTAAACTCTTAACGCCACAATTGGCTCTCAGGTATAAATCATCATTCAGTCTCAAGTGCACTAAATGAAAATGTTCTTTATCAAATCAACAATAACAGTTCCTTGAAAAATGACTTGTGCAACACTGTTTGAATCACTTCCCACAACTTTTTGTTGATCAATTTCACAAATGAATCTGTTAGGAGGTCTAACTGACCTCCCTAATCATGTGGTTATGTGGCTGGTGCATGTGGGCTGTTCGCAAATGACAGGAACTGGTCTGTTATCAGGTTCCTGCTCACAACTAAATGAATCATTTGGCTCAGTAACAGGTAAACCTTCTGTATTGTTAGCAGGTTCAGGAACATGCTCAGATTCCAGACTACGTTGAACATTGTCAGAACACTCTGAAGTGGTCTCATCATGGAGGTCTGAAGCTTCAACACAGTTGGTGTTTTGCATGTCATCCCTTTCATGTGTTCCATCCATTTGCAGTAACCAATCTGATGTCTTTGAAACGGGATCAGTAACATTCATCAGAGCAGAATCAAGAGCACTGCCACGGGTAGCACAGGTGGAATTTGATCGAACAGACTCCTCATCATCACTATCCCAGGATAAGAAATTCACTGGGAGCAACAGATTTCTGTGCACTACTTTTTCTCTGCCAGTCTGAGCATCCTTTATCCTGTACACATTAATGTCTGGTTTCACTGATTGTACGGGATGCGCCCAAACATAAGATAAAAGGGCGCAAACCCGGTCGTTTCATGCACAGTACAATTGTAACTAAAGGTTAGAGTCTGTAGAAGCTGTGGCCACCTCGCCTTGAACTCGACTGGAAGAGCTCTTATCATATTCCCCAGAGTTCTATTGAAACGTTCTGCTAAACCATTACCCATAGGGTGATATGGCGTGGTGTGCGAAGTTCTTAATGATTTTGCTTTCAAAATTCGCACCCTGGTCTGAATGTATTCTCTTGGGAAATCCATAAATGCAAAATAAATCATTCCAAAGGCGACGGGCAACTTGTTTTGCAGACTGGTTGTGACAAGGGAAGGCGTGTGCCATTTTAGAGAAATGGTCTGTCACTACTAAGACATCGACGACCTTTCCTGAAGTTTGTTCCGCACTCCAAAAGTCAATACAGACGAGCTCCATAGGCTCAGAGGTCCGAATACATTCAAGGGGTGCACAAGCATCTGGCTCTGGAGTTTTCCCAACAACACATCTCTGGCAGTTCTTCACATACAGCTTAATGTCCTTACTCATCCCTGGCCAGAAGAATCTTTCGGCTGCAAGGGAGAGAGTCCTCGCACTCCCCTGGTGTCCAGCAGCATCATGAACACCGCGTAGAACATCATGTTTTAGGGAATCAGGAACAATATATTGAAGGAGTTTCCTATTCATCAACCGATCTGTCTTTATTCTGTAAAGCACATGATTGCGAATCTTGAGCTTTTTCCAGTGCTTCAAAAGGTATGTCCCAGATCTAGGTTCTTTTGCTCTCTCACCCTTTGAAGGACGCTTGCGTCTTAGAACATAGTTAATGACTCTTCCGAGTATATTGTCCTGCTCTTGGAGGCTGGAGAGTCTAGAAAACGGGATCACTACAGACCAGTCTTCAGAAGGAAGATGGAGTGATGTTGGACTGGCTGTGGGTAAAGGACTAACCTCATCACCGGAACGTGCACTCAATGCAGCAGAAACTTCAGCAGCATCAAAAGATCCAGGAGATGAGTTGTTCACATCATCCTGTGATTCAGTTTCACCATTGCTGTTAGCCAGCACATTCTGACAGTGGTTGGAGATACGAAAGGCATCTTGCACAGTACCAGTAACAACACCATTGACCTCATCCAGAAGAGAAACATATGGTTCTTTCAACAGACGATGGCTGACGCAAGATTTGACAAACGGCTCTCTACTTAAGGTGTCTGCAACAACGTTCTTCGTACCTGGCACGTACTTCAGGTCAAAGTCATATGCAGCGAGCTTTGCCACCCATCGCTGTTCACACGCGTCCAATCTGGGTTTAGTTAGAATATAAGTCAAAGGGTTATTATCAGACCATGCCGTGAAATGTCTTCCTTTTAGCCAACGGCTAAACTTGTCACAAATGGCCCATTTTAAAGCCAGAAATTTGAGTCTATGTGCTGGGTAGTTCATCTGGGACTTAGAGAGCGTTTTACTCGCAAAAGCAACTGGGCGTGCAATCTTCTCACCAGGAGGTACTTGGGATAACACTGCTGCTATGCCATCAAACGAAGCATCCACAGAGAGAATAAAAGGATGAGTGAAATCAGGGTGAGCAAGAGTTACACTGTGTAGTAGGTCTAGCTTTAAGGTTTCGAAAGCGGTTTTGCACTCACTAGTCCAGTCCTCAGGTGAAAGCTTGACGACACTGAGTGGCTTCTTCACACGATCACGCTTCTTGTAAGCTTTATTCTTTGACCGATCTGATAGGAGACTGAACAAAGGTTTTGATTTAGCGGAACAGTCGTGAATGAAATGCTGATAGTATAAAATTATACCCAAGAAAGATCTTATCTTCTTGTGAGAAGGGGTTATACCATCTGATTCCATGAGATCGACAGTCTGAACGTCACTAATCACCTTAACTTTCTCTGGGTCAGTTTGAACACCATTCTCATTAACAATGTGTCCCAAGAACTTAACAGATCTTCTGAGGAACTTACACTTTTGTGGTGCTAGCTTTAAATTGTGCTTAGACTAGTGAAGTTTTCGTCACCAAAAATGGACATCATCATCCTCATAAAGGTTGCTGGGCTATTGGTTAACCCCTGAGGTAAACGATTATATTTATGTAAGCCGAAAGGAGAAGAAAAGGCAGTGTACTTCTTATGCTTTTCAAACAAGGGAACATTATAGAAGCCAGAAGTCAAGTCCATGGTAGAAAAGAAAACATTGCTTCCAAGGGCAGCGAGTGCATCTGATTGGTGTGGCAGTGGGTTGGCGTCCTTTACCGTCTTTGCATTCAGCCACCTAAAATCTGTACAAATACGAAGGTCACCATTCTTTTTCCACACCAAAACTAGTGGAGATGCATATTCACTCTGAGATTTTCTTATAATGCCCTTTAGTTCCATTTCACTTAAGACAGTACGCAGCTTTTCATAATGGCAGGGAGCCACACGCCGATAAGGAAGTCGAAACGGCTTCTCGTCCACCAGGTGGATCTTATGAACGAAATCAGTGGCTTCTCCACAGTCAATTTTTCCACTGGAAAATGTTGCTTCATACTTCTCAAGGAGATCCAAAAGTCTGTCCTTCCACTCATCAGACACTTCACAAGCCTTCAGATTCAGATCTTGCAGTCCCAACTTACCCAGCACATTAGCTCTCTCATCACTGGAACGTACACGGCTCACAGGGCTTGCAGCACACTGAACGTTACTCTGCAGGGGCTCAGGCGTAGACAGCTCTTCGACAGCCACACAAGTGAAGACATCAACGATTTTGGTGTTTTTCTTAAGGACAATTACTTGGTCTGTTGGGTTCATTACTTTGAACGGCACCCACCTACTGTCCCACATAGGTGTGATGACTCTGCCGATGATTACATTCCTTGGACGGCATTTAGAGAGGGTTGGCTCTACGATAACTGTGCTCCCTGCAGAAACAGCCGTTGATTCAGGCAGCTGAGCCCATACAAGATGTTTGTGGTTTGGTCCTAAAGTTATTCTCTCCCTCAATTTAGCCGTGCCCACCTTGTCAAGCATGTCACTTCCCTTCCATCGTTCAACATTTGAAAGCAGGGACAGAAATTGGTGACATTCAACGTCATCGGAATTGGATGGGCTGGACACCAGTTTCCAGTATCCGTCGGTCTTTCTCATTCTCTGAATGAGCCATTTGATAGTGTTGCTGCCCAGAATTAAATCGTCAGTTTGGCCCGGAACAACCAAAACTGGAACAGCCATTGTACAGCCATAAACTGTGAGTTCAAGTTCATACATCACTTTCGGGGTGACGCGTTGTCCTCCACAACCAATTATAACGACATTGTTGGCAGGGAGCTTTAGTAAATCAGGCTTGTGCTGCAATAAACGACAATCAGCAGCTTCACTTAACGTACATGCCATGGAGCCACTGTCAACCATGGCTTTCAGTTGAAGTTCACTCCATACTGTTGCTGGCGTGTAAAACAGACTATCGATTTTCTGTACTCTGTGTGTGTTCTGAAAAATGACAGTTGTCCCTGCAGGCTCAACAGAATTAGAAAGACTATAAACTGAGGTAGGGTCACTCATACAACACTGGTTGGGAGGAATATTCCTAAGATCTACACCGTCCTCCCCTGAGTGTAGATCTACTAGTTTCCCAGCCCATAAGAAGATGGAGATTTCACTTTCTCAGGACAACCAAAGCGGGAGTGGTCAGGAGAGTGACACTGGAAACATAACTTTTTGTCACGACAATGTGTTAAGCCGGAGTGATCGGGGCTCGAACAGACAGTGCATGGTAGGTCATTGAGGCCTTTTATCCGAGGAAGACTCACATTGGGCCTTGAGCGTCCACTTGGCTCTTTGCTGGTGGACTCCTTTAACAGGACTTTTTCCAACAGGTTCATGACTCGCTCTAACGCAGAAGCTTCCACAGACTTAGACAGCTGGACATCGGAGGTAGGTAAAAGTGCTGCTGTTGTCGGTTCCACTTCAGTTCTGTTCACAGGAATTTTAGTGGGTACTGCATTTCTTACTGCAGAAGACAGACTGGTCTCAGAGTGATATTCATTTAGAATATTGTGGACTTCCCGCACAGACCATGCATCAATTGTTTTAGATCGAAAAGTGATGGCAAGCTCTTTACAAGGGCAGTGTCTGATGAACATGCGGGTTACCTCGGTTCCTGGACAGTCCAGTGTTTTACCCGGTTCCTTCAAGCGCTCAGAAGCAACATCAACTGCACGGTTTAATCTGAGCTAGTACTCATAAGCATCCTCGTCTGGTCTGGGCAATGAGGTATAAAAATCAGCCAGCGGGAGAGGGGAGCAAGGTGCAGCTTCAAAATGTTTCCTTCTTATACCGAACTTGACCACATCTCTTGCTTTGCCTCTTAGATGGACCATAATCTCCTCTGCTTGGTGCTCTTTTCTTAGATTATTCCGTTTTATGTAGTCTCTTATGATATCTATCCACTCATTTAAGGCAACAGTGTCAGAAACTTCCCCTCTGAAGCTAGGAGGCTCTTTCACATTTCTGGAAAACGACAACTGGCTTTGTATTAAGTCCAGCATTTGTGAAGCTGTGCTGTCTGTCATCACTTTTTTTTGAGGAATCAGTCACTGACTGGGTGTCCACTGAATGTGTTTGGTTCAGTCTAGTGACTATGCTATCAGCAATCTGCTGACCGACTTGACTGATTATGTCAGACATTGCTGTGACTACATCTGGGGGTTGGGCGTCAGGGATTGGGGTAGACGAAAACACGCCCTGTTGCTCTACTAAAACATTGTATTCACAACTAGTAGGCTTTGAATTAGGGGCATCACTCTCTGTGATTACATGTGCATCATTTTGTACATTGGGCTCACTGAACTGTAAAGACTTTGGCACCTTCAATAAACCCCATCCTCTACCTTTACTTCCACAAACAGGAGTGTGATAGTCGTCAAAATCACTCATTGTAAATGTCAGTACACATAAACAACAATTTTTATTTTTTTTTTTAAGTGCTGACTAAAAAGTTAAATTGTCCTTTGCAAATGTCTCTAATTCTCAAATTACCAGATGCAGTAACTGAGCAAATGAAGTCTCTTGTCTTTTTTTTGTAAAATGAAATGATCACAGTATCTCAGCAAAATTGTGTCCACCTGACTCCAGCGAAATCTTTAAGATGAACCCTCGGCCGCTTCGGATACCATCTTGATTTTGATTGAAGAAACAACGTGTCACAGCACTAATGTGACTGTGTTGGTGATGGTGGAATGATGTACACAGAGTTAGGTAGCTGTTCACTCAGAGCTTCTTTTTTTATTCTCCTGGACAAACACATCTGGGATAAACAGGACCATAGGTTGGTTAAATTGTAGCTTCAAGATGATGCATGATAGTCAGCAGCAAGGCTTCATGAGACTGCTGCTGATTACAATTTTTCTGGGTGGACGTGAACATATAGCAGACATAAAACTGAATAAAACATACATAACAGAAAACAAAATGATGTAAACTCAAGTGACCAATATTTTACATTTATTTGATTATGAAAGAGATAGAATGGGAAACCGCAACTCGTGCATGATGCAACACGTAGTTCAGCACGTGCGTGTGTGCAGCACATGTGCTAATGATAGCGGCTAACAATTTACATATAGAACATGTCACAAATTGAATAACACACATACCTGGGATAAACAGGACCATAGGTTGGTTAAATTGTAGCTTCAAGATGATGCATGATAGTCTTAAATAAAAACAGAGGTTTAAAGTTTACAAGCAAGCTAATACACACGCTCTTCGTTTTTCATCACAATCAACACATCAGAGACTCTACTAACAGGACTAGATGACAGAAAAACCCAATAGTTCAGCTTTGTGCTTGAAACAATCCAAACTCAGTTAAATTAGACAGAACGATCATCTACGCAGCTTACCAGCAGCAAAGCTTCATGAGACTGCTGTCGATTACATAGCACCGCCCCTAATATGATAACGTAATTGGCGCAGCGCAACAACCAATGGCAAGTTTTCCCAATTTACGCATTAATTTAACCATTTATTTGAACTCCGTTACATACAGAACATTTGTTCACAAGACTTTTGAGAACTTGATCTTGTAGCCTAGAGTGTTTTCTTCAAAATGATGTGAGAATCATCTAGTTCACTCGTTCACAC
>JAZGTJ010015698.1:0-13197 GCA_036877575.1 Botia almorhae | reverse complement strand
AATGGAGGCACTGGCTAGAGGGGGCCACTCACCCCTTTCAAGTAATCACTGATCATAAAAACCTTGAATACATAAAGGGAGCCAAACGTCTGAATCCTCGTCAGGCCCGGTGGGCCCTCCTTTTTACCCGCTTCCAATTCACAGTGACTTACAGACCTGGCAGCAAAAACTGTAAAGCTGATGCTCTTTCACGACACCACGATCTCCCAACTGACCATCAATCACCCGAATCCATCCCTCCCCCCACAGTCATTCTAGCACCCATCTCTTGGGACATCATGGAGGAGATACAAAGGGAGCACCAACAGAATCCGCCTCCTGTCAACTGCCCCCCAAATAAACACTTCGTGCCCCAAGCTCTACGTCACCGCGTCATGCAATGGGTTCACTCCTCACTCAGTTCTGGACACCCTGGCATGTCCCGTACCCTCCTTCTGATGGCCTACTATGACCAAAGATATTACCACATATGTTAAAGCCTGTTCCTTATGCGCCCAATCTAAGACCCCCAAAGAACTGCCCTCCGGTCTCCTCCAACCGCTACCTATCCCACAACGCCCTTGGTCACATCTGTCCATTGACTTCATCACGGATCTGCCTCTGTCCAACGAATTTACAACCATCCTAGTCACCATTGATCGCTTCTCAAAATCATGCCGTCTCATACCCTGAAATAGATTACCCACAGCCATGGAAACCGCTCTCGCCCTCTTCCACAATGTGTTTAGGATCTATGGTCTCCCAGAAGATATTGTGTCTGACAGAGGCACACAATTTACATCACAAGTATGGAAAGAATTCTGCAAGCAACTAGATATTAATGTCAGCTTAACATCAGGTTATCACCCACAGGCCAATGGACAGGTGGAAAGATTGAACCAGGAGATTTGACATTACCTCCGCACCTACTGTAATAGAGAACAGCACCGATGGTCAGAAATCCTCCCATGGGCTGAATATGCCCAGAACTCACTAACCCACTCCTCTACAGGCCTTACCCCCTTTCAGTGTGTCCTGAGGTTTCAACCGCCGATGTTCCCGTGGTCCGGTGAACCCTCCTCTGTCCCAGCAGTGGATGACTGGATCCAACGTAGTGAGAGGGTGTGGGACAGTGCGCTTGTTCATCTCCAGCGGGCCATCAGGACTCAGGAAGTTCAGGCCAATCGTAGACGCCGCCCGCACCCTTCCTACCAACCTGGACAACGGGTCTGGCTCTCAACTCGAGACATCAAACTGCGGCTGCCCAGTAGGAAGCTCTCGCCCAGGTATGTAGGACCTTTTAAAATTCTACGTAGAATTAACGAGGTTACCTACCAATTAGAGCTTGCTACTAAATATCGTATCTCTCCCTCTTTCCATGTCTCCCTTCTGAAACCGGTCCACCCGGATACTGACCCCGGCCATGAAGCCCCAGAACCACCACCACCGTTAGATGTTGACGGAACTTCCGCATATCAGGTGAACGAGTTACTGGACTCGTGCCGTCGAGGGGGTCAGCTCCAATACTTGGTGGACTGGGAGGGGTATGGACCTGAGGAGAGATCGTGGGTGGCCACCCGTGACATCCTGGACCCGTCGCTCATCGAAGAGTTTCACCGAGCCAGACCGACCGACCTGCACCACGACCTCGGGGACGTCCACGTTGATTTCATCTCTGTCTCCTCACCATCGCTATTTGAATTGCTCTGTCGGACTGTCTCTTTAATATTGATCTACTGCCTGTATATATTACTCTGCTAACTTGATTAAACTACCGCACATGGATTCTACCTCTGCCTCAGCGTCTTCGTTACATAATGATATATCATGAAACTTACTGTGCTGTGTAACATTTTCACCTTAGACTTGTGGTGTGTGTGGTCAAGCTAGACTTTAATAATAAGACAACATGATATTATGTCACAGTCTAGAGCTTCTGTTGAAAAAAACTAATAATAATACATTTAAAATGTTTTACTTCATTTTTTCTGAAACACTTGGGCCAATGTAAACATCTGTGAAGTTTCTTATGTGAATTAACTCAAAAGCTTCTACTATTAAATTTAGAGAAAACAGAACTTTTAATTGTTGGACTAAAATCTTACAAACGTAACAACCTGTCTGACTCTTGATGGATGCTCTATAAAGCTTCTTCATCAGCTAAAAATCTGGGTGTTCACATTTACTGTGATCTCAAATTTTCAGATGACAATAGTTGACAAATTCCAGTTGACAATACCCAGAATTTCAAGTGTGACCCCAGCACTTAATCATGCGTGGGTGGTAGATCCTCTTCATACTCAGTGTTAAAGTTAGGTGTTTACGGAGACTGGGTGGCTGAGATTCAGAAGCGGAACACAGAAATAAGTAACAAGGATATTTAATAATTAAAAAACATACAAACACTAACCGTAGAAATTAAAGCAACAACAGGCATACAGTAGCATATTTCAGCAAGATAATCCACAGGCATACAGGGAACAACAAACCAAAAGCATTACCAAGAATTTGCATTCAAACAATCCAACAATAACCGACAACTAAACAGCAAAACGACTTAAATAGTGCTACTACTCAGGGTGTTACAGGTGATTATGATTATCAAACCGGAAGTGAATTAAAACAGGAAAAACCAGAACCCAACAGAAAACTTCAAAATAAGAGTCAGTGAATCGTAACACTCAGCTAGAGAACCGACCGGAACCGGGAACACTACCAGAACAAATGAAAAAACAAATGTACTGGTTCTACTCTGTCTGTCTTTCGCATCCAGCAGAGTGCAGCCCTTATCCAGGCCAGATGGTGGGGACATGAGATGGGATGTCCCATAAGACCGACCCAGCTCCAATTCGACCTGACATTTGTCTCAGATCCAGTTTAGCTAGATACTTATCCACATACCAACTTAAGATGATTACAGCCATAACCTGGACCACCCAGAATGTGACATACTTCTTTAGCAATCTTTTCATAATCTACTTAACCTCCAGCTCAATTAGATTCTACAACAAGTTGCAAATAATAACTTGAGGATTTGTCTCAAAATCAGACCAGACAGTTTTAAAATAAAAAAAGTATAAATAATTATTACAATATCTTCATTTGTAAGCCAAAAACATACAGATTGCAGCTTTAACATGCCAGAGGAGAACTGGCCCTCTTGGTTGAGCCTGGTTTCTTCCAAGCTTTTTACTCCATCTTTACATCATTGGAGTTTTAGTTCCTTGCCACTGTCACCCTATTTGCTTGCTTACTGGAACACTGCTGACATTTAACCTGGCTTAGGGTTTTTTAAATTGTTAATATTTCTTTTACAGTCTTAAAGACCTTACTATTTTACTATTTTTTCTCCCATTCTCTTTACAGTATTATTGCAAATTCCCTGTATAAGACACTCCTGTTCTATTCAATTCTATAAAATTCATTCAAAATCTGTCTTCTAAGGGCCATCCTCATGTGAGCTGGAATGGTATCTTGCTTAATATGATGCCTGCTCAGTCTGCCATTTTAGTAGGCTGTCTGAAAACTTTACTTTATAAGTATAAGCCTTCGCATGCAATGAAAGGTATTTCTGATGCATGTCCATTTCTTTGAACGGTTCAAAGCTGTCATGGACTTTGTATTTATAAACCGTTTACAATCTTTATCATTAATTAGTTTTACTAATATACATCTTATATGAACAATAAAGTGTACATGTATTTAGTGCATTCTCTTTGTTAAACACATTTCCTATTTTTTCTTTTCATAATATGTAAAGCTGCTTTGAAAATTTTATTTAATTTAATTGAAATTAAAAAAATTGATCAAGATGTCATCTAAGGACAGTGTAAGAAATTTACCCTTGTGCTTTACAGCATGTTTACGACATGAAGGTGAGTATGTTTATTGCTAGTATTTAAAAGATAGTTATTGCTATAATAACAGCAATAAATCTATAGATATATAAATAGATATATAAGAGGCTGTTAAAAATCAATTAGTTTGTTAATACTTACCTTCAGCTGTATCAGCATTGGCTGACGTCTGAGTGGACTGTCCTAATCCCATGTCGTCTTAAAAGGCAAATTCCTCCAGTTTAAAATGATCACATCCCTGTGTTTTTTACTGAGGGGGATTATACCTTCAGTAGCCTGACCTGTGACAGTACTGATGAGACTGAACTCATAATGTAAACACATTTAATTCAGTTGTTTTATATAGCTATTTTCCCACTGTACATAAATTTGAAAGCTTTAAATTGATTTGAAAGTATCTTGTTTACATTTTACTTTGCAGTCTTTTTGTCACATGTATTATATGTAGGGGAGATAGGGCTAATTGTCTCATGGGAAAGTTCTTACTATAAGAATTGTGTAAGTGCTTGTCTTTTTATAGCAATGTTTTGGCATTTTGGTTTTAAACACTTCATGCAAGCTGGCATAAAAATTAAGTTTTATAAAATAAATTTTTCAAACTAAAATTGCATCTAAAAAAAATCACTAAAATCATCATATTCCTAAAATTGAATACAATAAAACCACACTGAGATACATTACACGAATCAACTATAAAATTTTAACAAAAGGTTAAACTGTGTTTTCAGGACACCATAAAAGCATAATATTGTGTGACAACATGCCCTGCACAGTGTCAATGTGTCAATAAAATCTATCTTGTAAATGTTCAAGGATGTATCTTGTCATATTCTTGTTTTAAATATGTATAATTATATGTATAATATAATAAGTCTGTATAAACCTAAAGTGTGAGTCTTTTCAGACAAGGGCTTTAAAAAATAAACCTAACCTAATTCACTAGACTAATAAAGTGTGACAACTAGCCCCCATGTCTTCCACATATAAAAATGTACATGAAAAAAACAGCAATAACAGATATAATGTGTAATTAATATCAATGAATTAGTAATATCCCAGCTAACAGCAAACATTATCAGAATGTTCTCTAAAAGTTTTGAACGTTCCTAGAACATTCAAAATATTTTTAATGTTTTTGTTACATAATGGAAATGTTAGGGAAACATTTTTACAACCTAAAATTGTTAGCTGGGATGTTATTATTTAAGGTTACTCTGTAATCTACAGAGGTATGTACAGAAGCATCACCATTGTAATAGTAAGACCAAAACTAATAAGCAGTATCCTTATCATAAACATAATAAATTAAACAACTGACACTATGCAGTTCCATATGGTTAGACAGTCTATAACCTACTGCAGACCTGTAGCTGATCTCTGTGGGTTTAACATGACACGATACAGAAAGCACAATAGAATACACACATACCTACCTGGACTTTATAATTCAGATCCGCTTTATGAATGAGACGAATAGCAATCAGAAATAAACGGTTATACGCTGATCTCAGATCAGAGCACAGTTTAAAGATGAATAAAGGCAGTCCCGCACAACTTCTACAGACCAGTGAAGCCGCACCGCAATGCTGATAACACGCGCGTGTCTGCTGCTGCACATACTATATAGCTGAATGACAGCATACAGTACACACAGAGGACGAGAGAGAACCATCCTGTACAGACATCGGACGAAACTGTTTCATCAGTGTGTGTGTGTGTAGTGTGAAGAGAGAGAGAACGAGAGAGAGAGAACCATACTGTACAGACATCAGACGAAACTGTCCGATCAGTGTGTGGTGTGAAGAGAGAGAGAGAGAGAGAGAGAGAGAGAAACTGTTGAACTGAATGATTATTGATGATGATGATTAAGCAGACACCCTTGTGTGACAAGCTACTGGTCTTGCATGCCTGGGGGTCAGTAGCCTGAGAGTGTGTGTCCAGATCTTTCTTTAAAAATTAAATCGAATCATACCATTTTTTATGTTTACAAATAACATACTATGATACATTATTATTATTATTATTATTAATGATTATTTTAGATATTTTATTGTATATGATTGTTGTATTTATTTATTTGCTTGTCATTTTTTATCATCATGTATTTTCCCCCTTTTATATGTACCTGTAGTTTAAAAAATACATTTAAATCTTTAATGCACTTTTTAAATAATATTTAAAGATATGTTAAACAAATTAAAGGAGGAAGCCATTATGTTGTCATGTGACCTGTAATGAGGGTGACGCTGAAGCCATGTTAGAATCCATTTGGAGAAGTTTTATGACAGTTTAACAATCCAAATCGTGAAACAGAAATCAGATTCGAGGTCACAGGCAAAGTAGTCAAAATCACAGAAAACAGTCCAACCGGTAACAAGCAAAAAGAGGCAAAAGGCAAAAGTCTAGAAAAACAGGAAATAAATCAAACACGTAGTAATCAACAAGACAATAGAACCACTCATTAGGGCTGTAGAACTGGCAATACTCTGTAAGGCCTGTTTGGCCTGGCTATGCTTAAACGGTCATAGAAGCAGAGGAAGTGGTACCAGTCTATAGTCGGGCGAAGGCTCCCTCTGCTGGCATGGAATTACATGACCACAAAACCAAATCACATATTTGAAAATATTTATAAATCTGAATTTTAAAAAATTAGTGGTTATACCACTTAACATTTACATTTCTTTACTTATTACATTTCAAATCACTAAAGCAAAACTTTTGTTGAAATTCCAAAAATATATTAAACTAATATTCAAACTTCCAATTTTAGCACATCAGCCACAAACTGTCACTTGCATTTTAAACAATTAAAATGTGCATAAATAATTTTTGTTGAGGTCAAGATAAAATCAAGGTCATTGTAATTTTAGTATATTTTCTTTATAGAGATGCATTAGGCTGTAATGAATTTGTTCTGGGTCATCGGTCTTTGTGAGTGAAAGGCTATTTAGTTAGTAAGAGCAGGAGCCAAAGCATCATTACACTATTGGCACACCAGAGTACTTCACAAGATAAGATGCCTCATGCACACACAGCTCTTTTATAGCTTACCTAGCATTTATAAGTGCATTAGACACCTTTGCCTGAACAGACTAACAGTACACATTTAATGTCATGTACATTCTTCACCATGAATCAAAATGTCTCATTTATTATACAACGGTTTTCTATTTAGGAGGAAAACTGAATGTTATCCTGTTCTCAGTGAGGATGGCAAATTCAGAATAAACTGTAAAAAATAATAATAAATATTGAGTATTAAGTACTCAATATTGAATATTAAATACTGCAGCATCTTCGTCTAATGGTCCTTCTCAGTAGACAATGCATAGTTGTTACATGCATTTATCTTGTTTTCATTATTCTGAAAATAACTGAGCATTATTTCAGAGTCTGTTCTAGATCTTTTGTAAGTGGCACACCTTTCACAGCTGCCAGGTGGTGGCGCTATAACTGTGACTCACAATAGCCATATCATTGTCATCAGCCCACAACACCAAACATATTTCCCGAGTTGATGTAAATCATTCAAACCATGCAGATAAGATGAGACACTTTCTGTTCCATTTATTGGCGCAATTTGACTCATAAATATTGCCTCGCTTTGGCAACACTGTTTGAGATATCAAAAATCCCTAATGCAATTTAGCATCTTCAATGTCATGGCATAATATTTGCCAAATATGGTAACAATCCCATAAATCCCCTAGGAGGAGTATTTAAAAATTCAGAGCCATATACAATCCAAAATGGTCAATTTCAAGAGCTAAGGAGTGTCATTGCAAAAGTTGTTCGAGTCGACATGGCTGATACATGTATCAAGTTTCATACAGGTGCATGCATGTATGTATAATATATGCACCATCTTTTTCACATGTACCCTGTACCATACTGAGCCCCCCCTGCCCTAACCCCACCCATGTGCCAGCCTTTGCCCGGCTCTAATGGCCGATGAGTCTGATGTATGTGCCAAGTTTCAGGACTTTTTCAGCATGTTAAGGGATCAAAAGACACCGAAAACCTCGAAAAAGGATTATTATTAGGGTTAGCATTATTATTAGTGGTGTTTGTGAAGCAAAGCATACTTCTTCTTTTTCTGGACAAAACTTTGGTACGTAACTCGTCCCGCTTGTCGTAGACCCATGAATAAGGGGTCAAATCGACCGACTTATTAAGAAGAGGTGTGCTATGATTTTTATAAGCGATCAGGTGTACCATGTTTTTAGTAAGTTCCATAGACTTAACATTGAGCTAAATTTTGAGACTTGGGGGTGGGCTCATATCGCTTGGCTTTGCAAGAGCAACAAATGGATATCATAGAACACAGAACATCAACAGAGACATAGGAGTTGGCTATTTTGACATCTGTCTATTGGTTTTACCTGTTAACTGTCTAGCTACACTATACCAACCAATTACTGTACTCTAGCAACCATGTAATAAAATGAATAAACCATTTTGGTGGGCTTATTTAACTTGGGCAGTCAGTGGGCTTTAGGTATTGTCCTGGCAACTTCCTGTCCACACCCTAGCAACTATTTAAATCACCCTAGCAACCTCATAACATCATAAATAAGCCATATTTTAGTATATCTATCATGCTAACATCATGCTAAGGTATGCTAGTGTCATGGAAGTATCATGCTAACATCATGCTAAGCCATGTTAGTATCATGCTACCATCATGCTAGCTTCATGTTAAAACATGCGAACATCATGCTAAATCATGTTAAAACATGTTAGCATCATGTGCAATCATGTTAGCATCATGTAAAGACATGTTAACATTATTTAAATATTCCAGAGTTGTGCCACTGCAAGCACCACTCACATTTTCTTCAGAAAATGTACATATCTAGTTATTATTAATATTATTATTTTTTATTGGGTCTATTGGGACTATTGGGTCCCTTACAATTTGGCTGTTATCAGACCTCTTATTAAAAAACCTTGATCCCAGGGATCTAGTAAATTACAGACCCATTTCAAATTTACCTTTAACTTCACAAATACTGGAAAATGAGGTGTCTTCACAGATATGTTTATTCCTGGAAAGAAACAGTATCTGAGTGAGGTTCTTCTGCATTTTTCAGGATTCAGACCGTATTAAAGTACTGAGTATAGTACAGTTTGTCAAAATGACAAACGATTTGCTTTGGTCAGTTGATTGTGGCTACAACTCTCTTCTAGAGCTACTCGAACTTATTGCAGCCTTTGACACTTCTGACTACAACATTCTCTTAAATAGACTTGAAAATTATGTTGACATAAATAGAACTGCACTGGCATGATTTAAATCATATTTATCTGACCGATTCCAGTTTGCTGCTATGAGTGAAAAGGTGTCATTTCGAATTCAGTGCCTCAGGGCTCAGTGCTTGGGGCTTTGCTTTTCACTCTGTATATGCTACCCCTGGGAGAAATTATTAAGAGACATGGAGTTGTTCATCACATGCTAAGTAGCATTGGCATCGACAGTATTATTATAAGTGAAAGTGACATACTTGTCAGATATGGTAACCCATACCTGAAAGTGACCTCTGCATTTAAACCATCACTGGGGAGGAGTGAACACACGCACACAGCTTTTGGGCACTTACAGGACACATTTAAGAACAGTGATGCTAAGCTATGGCTAGAGGTTGTTTGGAACCATTTGTTTTAATACATGTGCTATTTTATATGAGTGCAAATCTAATTCAAGCTCTGAATGGAAACCCTTAGTGTTTATTAAATTACTTAATCACTACAGGGACTTGAATTTACTGCATTCAATGACAAATGTTGATAGGCAGCATTCACTAGTGCAAAAGAACACATTTCTTATTTATGTACTGTATATGCTCTACAAGTTTGAAGCATTTGTTGGTCATATCAGTACACACAAAATACTTGAACCTTTTCTGAACATGTCTTTTCTTGATGCAGGAAAATATTCTTTTGAGCTGACTGGTACCACAACACAAATTCTGAAGGCACATTATAATTTCCCAGTGCCCTTTCAATGGAAAAGATCAAATAAAAGCTCTACATTCGCAGAACTGAATGAGTGAATTTGAGTTCTCCAGAGGTTTACATTTGTGTTTGAGAAGAGAATTTCTGGATAAGAAGTATAGACTTTTTGACCTGTCCTTTCTGAATGAAAAACTACACCACTGTATACAATGTTCACATATTTATTAATATTATAAATAACATGCATAAAAAATAACATTTTTAAGAAGGTTTAATACAGGTTGAGAAACAACAGCCAAATATGATGTTCATTGCTGTGACCTATGTAATGCAGTTTTATTTAAAGTGAAAGTGACTTTTTTTTCAGATATGGTAACTCATACCCAAAATGTAACCTTTGCATTTAACCCATCACTGGTGAGGTGTGAACGAACACACACACACACACACAGCAATCGGGGTTGGGTGCCTTGCTCAAGCACACTTCAGCTGATACCCGCCAGCGCTGAAATCGAACTAGTAGGCCGTTTGTAAACCAAAATTGCGATTTGAAAGGGTGCTATTTTCAAATCGCAAGAGCTGCGATTATTTCATTGGACTATCAAATATGGTAACAAGCATATATGTAGTTTTTGACAGTTCACTTCATGTGCATATTACGTTTGATGCAGAGTTAGGGGGCATTTACATAACACTGCATGTACTGACTGAATGAGCAAATAACGTTAACCCCATTTGGAAAAGATGAGCGAGAGCTGCGGCTCAACTTACCAACAAAGTATGTCTGCAGTTAAGCAAAGTCCCGCAGACGACTTGATACCTAAACGAAAAAGCACCGCATATGTTTGGAATTATTTTGGATTGCGACGTTCTGATGTGCTAGGGCCAATACTTTGTAAAACGTGCCGAACGTCTGTGTCGACATTGCGAGGCAACACAACCAACCTGTATCAGCACCTGCAGAAGCATCACAGACAACTCTATGATGAATGCATGGCCAAAAGGCCCACCGATGAAAACACTTCATCACAACCACTACGACTGACATCCAAGCAAACTTCAATTGCTCAAGTGTTAGAAAGTGGCACACCCTATGACAAATCTTCACGAAGGTACGGTGAAATAACAGACGCCATAGCAAGTTACCTGGCTAAAGATATGGTGCCGATTAACACTGTCACAACAGATGGTTTTAAGAATCTTATCCTAACGCTCTATTAAAGATATCGCATTCCTTCTCGTACGTTCTTCACTCAAGCCATCCAAAACCTCTACCTTAAGTGCAGGAAGAAGGTCAATGTATGCAACAATACATTGACAAGGGATTACATATGCAACAATACATTGATGAAGAATTTGATGGGCGAATAAGGGGTTCTTTGTCTTTCATCTTTGTTAAGAAAAAAGATGGGGGACTGCACCCATGTATCGACTACTGCGGCCTCAATGAGGTCACAATTAAATTCCGCTATCCGCTCCCACTTATTCCTTTAGCTTTAGAACACGTTCGCCACGCTAAATTCTTCACCAAACTAGATCTCCGAAGCGCCTACAATTTAGTTAATATTCGGGTGGGTGATGAGTGAAAGACAGCTTTTTCAACGTCTACTGGTCACTATAAATACCTCGTTATGCCCTTTGGTCTCGCTAATAGTCCTTCCTTCCAGTCCTTTATGAACAACATATTTCGAGATATGCTGGATAAATTTGCTATTGTTTACATCGACAACATTTTGATTTACTTAGAAACTCTAGATAAGCACATTGCACGTCCGCTTTGTTCTTCAGTGTTTAATTTAAAATAACTTGTATATAAAAGGGGAAAAGTGTGAGTTCCACACCACTAGTACAACCTTTTTAGGTTACGTCATTAGCCATGAGGGGGTGGGCATGGATGACAAAAAGGTTTTGGCAGTCACCGAATGGCCACTTCCTCGAGCCCTTAAGGAAGTGCAAAGATTTTTGGGCTTCGCCAATTTTTATAGTGGATTCATTTGCAATTTTATCACTGTGGCCTCTCCTTTAACTTCCCTCACGAAACATCAGTCTAGTAGAATTGTATGGAGTGACACAGCCTTCGGGGCATTCTCAGAACTTAAGAACCGTTTTACCACAGCACCCATTTTGTGCCATTAGGACCCTGAATTACCATTCATTGTTGAAGTAGACACTTCTAATATAGGTGTGGGTGCTATCCTCTCCCAGACACATGGTATACCTCCCAAAATGTTTCCCTTTGCCTACTTCTCGTGCAAACTATCACCCACCGAACAGAATTATGATGTGGGTAATCGTGAGCTTTTAGCTATCAAGTTTGCGCTAGAGGAATGGCGACATTGGTTCGAGGTGGCTGCACACCCTTTCATGGTGATTATCAATCACAATAACAAAAACAAATTTACGCTCAGCAAAGCGATTGAACCCCCGCCAAGCTAGATGGTCTCTATTCTTTACTTTTTTTATTTTTTTGTAACATACAGGCCGGGTTCCAAAAATACTAAGGCTGACGCTGTTTCTCGTCAGGCCGAGATCACCCCTAGATCAGACTCCCAAAAAAACATCCTTCCTAAAAAGATGGGACTTACACACCAAGATATTTAATGGCAATGAGAATCTTCCACGACCCCCAGATTGGCCCGAAAATTGTACGTTTGTTCCTGAGCAATTCAGGAGACGTGTAATCACTCAGGTTCACGAAAGTCCCAGCTCCGGACACCCCGGTATCACAGCCACAGTACATCTCATAAGAAATCGCTACTAGTGGCCTAAACTCTCTAAAAATGTCATCATTTTTGTTCAGAACTGCACCATATGTCAAGCTTCTAAAATGCCCCATCAGCTACCTGCAGGTCTTTTACAACCACTGCACCTCTCCACATAGACCCTTGTCCCACATAGCTACAGACTTTGGCTGGTGGCTCTGCCCAAACTACCCACCGCCTTTGAGACAGCTGAGATCCTCTGGAACTTAGTTTTTAAATTTTTTGGCCTACCTGATGATATCATTTCGGACCGGGGTCCTCCGTTTACCTCTCGGGTGTGGGCCTCATTTTTTTTAAGAGTCTTGGTGTCAATGTCAGCCTGATGTCTGGTTACTGTCACTGGCTGGAGGTCAGGAGGAGGGCCCCCGGGAGCAAGCCCCTCCCATCGTGGCTGACGGCGAGGAGGCCTATCGAGTGAATCAACTCCTCGACTACAGACGCCAGGGCGGTCGGTAGATTGGGAGGGGTTGGTCCGGAGGAGCACTCCTGGGTCAATGCGGGTGATATCCTGGACCCCACACTCATCGAGGAATTCCATGAAGCTCATTTGGAGAGACCGGCTCCTTGACCCAGAGGAAGACCCCGGTGTCGTTTCCCTCCTCGCGTCAGTAGCCGCTTGCAAGGGGGGGGGGGTTCTGTTACAG
>JAZGTJ010015697.1:0-13200 GCA_036877575.1 Botia almorhae | reverse complement strand
GCTGGATCCAGACACCTGCTGGATGACAGTGTGCTGGAAAGTCACACACCCACACGAGGGCAGGCAGAGAGCTCAACGCTGTCGAGTGGCATTTCACTGGGTATGACACACAGACAAGCTTATTTTGATTAAATCAAGGACGATGGTACTTCTCCACATAAAATCATACGGTTCTACATCATTTGTGATCTGCTGTATTTTCAGGAAGCAGTGAAGGGTCAGAGCTCAGCGAGGAGATGTCTTGGCCTGCTTTTGAGAGGTGAGTGTTACGAAACATTCAATTCTCATGTACAGTCAAGGACAATTACACATAAACATATGTGACCACATACTATACATGACTACATATGGAAAATGCTGGAATCTTGGGTAACCCTTCCCAAGTGCTGCTGACCTTTCTGAACAGTCAAGACCTTCAGATGCTTCTTTATATGGATTGCTTATCATCATCATCATCCACTTTGACTTAATTGGATTTTTTTTCTTTAAAAGAGTTTTTATAGTTGTTTTTGGTGGTTTGAAATGATTCTCAAGCACAACATAAACCTGTTTGGAACTTTTAGTGACCCGTAATGCAACATTTCGGTTACATTAAGCTTTAGCATGTAAACATGCCTCCACATGAGTTAAACAGTACCTGGTACAAGTGTGGCACAAAAGAGTTTGTTCCGCACTCCTCAGCTGCTTGTGTTTTTCTTTGACCCCAAATGAGCATCATATTCCACCATTATTGGTCTTCCTCTGTTGCTAATGAGATAAACTTCCTATAAAGGGAATAGACAATGTAAATGTCAGCTTTGGTGATAGATTTACTGTTTGGGTTGAAAAATACTAGCATCACATGGCGTTTACCAGGTGTACATGCCCTGCCCTAATGCATGTCATAGAGTCCTATACTAGTTCTTTTCATTGTAAAATGAAAGTCAAAACAGACCTGGTTAGATGTGCAACCTTCAAAGTTGTTGTTAAATAGTCAATATATAGCATTTAACAAGCCTCTTGAAATGGTTATGGTGATTTTAATGATAAAGGGGTGCTTTTAGGTACAAATATATAATAATAATAATTCTCCTGCAAAGTAAAATGTATCATCATACTAACAATGTGTGCTAAGCAGGCGTGACAATTTGTGTCCTAACCGGATACAAAACGGCATAACACAAAAACAGTCAATAGAAGCATATTTAAGGTGTAAGTTTGTGGAGCGAGATTGTAGTACAGTGAGATTTCACAGAGGGTGGAGCAACAGTTGAGGTACTGTAGTTGAGGCCACTGAAATACAAATCAGTTGATCAATTTGTTTTGTTGCTTGTTGCATCTGTTTTGTACAAACACTATTTGTACGTGGAAGAAATAGCTGTAATTACGTGTAATTTTACTGTTATTGTTTATTGTCGTAGTAAATGTACAATGTTTATGGTTGCAATACACGGTTCTATTGTTTTTACCATAAAATTCAACTTGCAGTTACTGTTGCAGTCATAGACGTGCATATATCGACTAGGCAGATACTTTTAACCATAAAAGAGACTCAGAAAAGTCAAGGCTACTGAATTCTAGCACAGCCTTTACTCGTGTGAGGGCTGTGACTGACCACTGCCCCACTGTGACTCAAACTTGACAGGACTCGATTCTATCACTCTCTGGGCCCAGTCAGCAGAGTGGGCCGCATGTCCTGCAGAGGAGCGCTCAGGCCCAGCAGGTAATTCAGCAACCCTCCAACCCCTGCCACGCTCTCTCTGTCTGACCTCCCCTGCTCGGGAAATCGGTCACCATCACAGTGTGTAGTGGTGCTAGAGTGCGTGTTCTTGCTGTGAAATCAGGTGGTGGGGCTTACTTCATCACGTGAGTGTGGAGTTGTTTCTAATGCTGCAGTCATAGCTTATTGCTGCTAATGACTCTGAAAGCACAACGCTGAAGCATGTTCTGATTGCTGTGGCTTTCTGCACTCTAAACACACACAACACTTTTACTTATCTGTCTAAATGGGGACATTCTATAGACTTCTGTTGTTTTTATACACTTTTTACAAATGAGGACCTGCTATAGGTCATTTTACGGGAAGTGACAAATGATAAGGTTGTATGGGTTGTAGGACAGGCTGGATATGTACATACACCAATAAAAGTGCAAAGATTTTACCACCCCAAGTGCTTTAAAATACCCATGACTAGATGTAGTTTCTCTCTGTTGTTGGGACAGCTAAACTGTTGTTGGTACTCAGTAGTGGGGAATTTGCTATGATCAAGTAAAACTACACTCACATCTGCCATTAGAGGGAAACACAAAATACTTAAGACACATATATATCAGTATTACCTCTACACTATTAAAACCATAGTTTTATTTATACAGATTTGAATTTGAACATTGTACAGGTTTGGAATCACATTAGGGTCAGTAAATGATAATAAAAGTTTTATGTCGCTTTAACTAAATTTCAGTTTTCACACAATTTCCTAATTATCTTTTTTTCTGGCTCTTCGCCCCTCAAACGCTCTGGTTCTGACTGTGGGGTGTGTGTTTTTTCATATATATATTTACTGGTTATTCACCGGTTTGCTTATGTGTGTGTCGTTTTTAAAAGCCCGCGTTTCATGTGCCGTGGTGTGTCCTCTGTATGTGTGTGTTTGTAGCTCTGCGGAGTCAGAGGAGTTGGCGGTGCATCTGTACCCAGGGGCTGTCACAGTTCAGGGGGTCCTGCGCAGGAAAACTCTCCTCAAGGAGGGCAAGAAACCCACGGTGAGAGCAAAGTACCGCTTCATCTCTCTATTCATCTCGGTGAACGTTTTATCTCTTCCTGTGATCTCACTCGCCCGTATTCCTTTCTCATTAGTGGTGCTTGCTAAGGGTCAGGGATTGCTCATAGGGGATGTAAAAAAGTATATTGTATCTAGAGACCAGGATATGATGAGAGGGGGATTTTTCTTTATTTTTGCAGCGACAGATTACCATAGAAACCGCATAACAATGCACTGGAAACCACTCCGAACACCATCAGCAACCTCATGCTATAGTGATCTGGCAACTGCACTAGTGTTTTAACTTATTCTTAAGGGTTTCAACTGTTTTATATCTCTGATTCTTATAATAGGTTTTTAATGTCTTCACTTCTCTCTGTCTCTCTCTCACACACTCTCTCTCTCTGTATTTTTTCTCTGTCACTAACTCATGTTTTCCCCTTCACTGCGGTGAATATAATGGTGGGCTGTGTCTCATTCATGCTACATATAAATAATACAGTGTATTGTATGGATTCTAAAATAAATAGGTTTTCATCATTTAAAGGAGAAAAGGTAGTAAAAATGATGTCTTTGATCTTTTAGTTTACTGTCACCTAACTATAAATCATTTCTCCATTAGCCCCATCAAACACAGCTGATTTCCTCAGGGAAAGAGCATATCAATGGGGCCAAAGCAGTAAAAGAAACCGCTTTAATGTTTAGACATGGGAGCTAAGAGACCTTTATCTGACACTTTTAATCTGCCACTATATCTGCCTATCTCTGTCTCCCTGGAGCTTTTACTTGCGCACACACTGGGTATCTAATGGTGCTTTCAGTTTTGATTTGCTCTGTTTGTGTGTAATACTCCACAGAGATTTTACGCAAGGCATATGATTTTGTATCATTCGCTTTCTTGTGATGTTTTTTATTTCTTTGTGCTTGCTCGAGAACTCTCAAACACAGAAGCTTTCCCAGTTATGCTTTTCTTTGGCTGGCATTGTGTTTAATCACTCTTGAAGGGAGGTTTTGTATTTTTATCAAGAAAATAAAACATGTTTTGTGTTTTCAGGAATTGTGTGGTTTGTTTTTTGGGCTACTGTGTGTGGACTCATGTAGATTCTCTTTAAATCTCTCTAGGTGGCAGCGTGGACCAAGTATTGGGTTGCTCTTTGCGGTACTCAGCTTTACTACTACACTGCTAAGTCCCTCAAAGCCACAGAGAGGAAACATGTGAGTTTTTGTCCCTCATTTCCTGTTTTCACCGATATGTTGTCACCCAACACACATTAGTCTTGCAAACCAGACTTTGGCTTTTAACAAGAGCCACTCACTTTGACAGGAAGGGCCAACATGTACAACGATTAACCACAATTCTGGTTTTCTGTGACGTTTGTGTGTGAATAAATATGACGTTAATATAACGACATAGACTGGGATGCAACGTTGTTTGTCAAAATAATTTTGCAGAGGCAAGTGCAACTAAATAAAAATAAATAAAAGTGAAGGAAAATATGAGTAGACTTTGTGGTCAGATTTTCCTCCCATCCAAAAGTATTGGTTGTAGTGGGAGTGGTTAAATATAGCAAAACCTGTCACAAACATGTCTGCGTAACTTGTAACAGTTCCAAAATAGGCTTTATTTTCTTTCTTCAAAATATAATTTTGTTTATTTTAGTGCACTGATTAAAAACCTAAGTTTATAAGATTTGATTTTTACCAGCTCTATCCATTTTAGCATACAGTATACATTATACAGTCCATGGGTGGTCCCCCAGAGGCTGTTACAAACTGCATCATAACAGATAAATTTGTGACACTCGTCATCTGAGAGGAAGGGAACATTTTGACCTGCAGCAAAATCTTCAGAACATAATCGGTTCAGTATGGCAAGTTGTGTCATGGTACACGGCCCAGCGAGTCTGTATCTGGTAGAAGCAGGAATTGCGCGAGCCAAGAGTTGTTCCACTGAACGGAGTCGGTCAGGCGGAAAGCCATGGGTGGTGGTCACAGAAATGTGACACTGTCCAAGAGGTGTGGATGGAGGAAGAATCGTTGGTGCCAGGAAGGATTAAAAAAACAAAAATGCTAACAAACAGCAGGCCTCATGACTGAATAATCAGGCTTGGATGCTGAAGGACGCCAGCTGGTTACAGTCATTGGATAATGAGATGAATGACATCATGATATGGGCTCAGCTATCACACAATAACAGAATTAATGAGAAGCACATGTGGATTAGAACCACACACACAGCTACTTGTTTACACTGACATTGACATGTACATGTCATACATGTACACTCAGATGTGCATAAGAATACAGGTTGTCTGTATGTGTATGGGTTTATGTGTGTGGCAGTTGTGTCTAAAGGTCTAGGACCCTATACAGTGTGGTCATCGTCAGACTTCGATGGTCACACACACATTTGTACACTCAAAATATAATATTGTTATATATTTTCTGTCTCTTTACAGTTTAAGTCAACTGCCAGCAAAACTGTATCTGTCTTGGGCTTAATGGCCATGATGGCAGATGACCCAGAGCATCCCGACGTCTTCCTGCTGACCGACTCGGAGCATGGTGAGTCAGCCAATCACAAGCCTTATATTCCTAGCAAAACTGACCATGTGCCACAGGTTACATATGCTGCTGTTTACTGGTACAGTACCAAGTATCAGTACCAGTAAACCTTGTACAATTTTATAGACATTAGAGAGAATACAATTACCATGTTTTCTCTAAAACACACACTCTCTATATTTTAAAAAGGTGACTTCATCCTTGTGAAGCTTTATATAATCAGTTTCATAACAGGATCATAATTAAAACTTTTTTATTATTTATTATTATTGATTCAATATTGTGAGAAAAGATCAGCAAAGCCAACACGTATACATGAAGCAGTTAAAGGCGTCTTTTGTGCAAACCTGTAATTTTTATATTTTGGTTCTCATATGGTCCATATCAATGCACATTTTATTCTGCTACAGCACGTCAACTGTTTAAAGAAAAACAGACATTTTAAAAGTAGGCTTGCATTAAGATTTAAGATTCTGTGCACAGCTCGTGAGACTACTGCGTTTTGTCCCATTCTTTTGTGCCCTGCTGTTTTTAAACACAATTACTGTCCTGTATGAATTCCCTTAAGAAACACTGATTAGTGCCAGGTGACGCTAAGGCCAGCCAGGTAAAACCAGCGCTTCCTTTAGTTATGAACCAGTTGGTTCACTAGACCTTGAGGCAATTCACTGACTATATTATTTAAAATAAATGTAGTTTGACACACACTGATTAATATAAGCACCTCTGATGTAGGTAGGGCCACATAAACACATGGCGGGGTCTATGAAAAATTGAACTAAAAGAAGAGCCCACAGCAATCTGTCTATCCATCTCTCTTGGGCCCCAAAGTGACTGGACCCCCTGAAATGTCTCCCCCTTTTCCACCCCCAGAGGCAGCTCTGGATGTACTATGTGTGCACTAAAAAAAATGTTTTGTTGGTTTGTGTGTTTACAGGAAATTCGTATAAGTTCCAGGCAGGGAACAGAATGAATGCGTTACTGTGGTTCAAACACTTGAGTGCCGCATGTCAGAGCAACAAGCAACAGGTAAGAGAGAGAGAGAGTGTGTGTGTGTGTGTGTGTGTGTGTGCCTGCACATCTATCTTTATGAGAACCAATGTTACCAGTTATACCATCAGGGTGAGGACAAAGAGAGTAAAGTGAGGACATTTTGGCCGGTCCTCACTTTCTGACACCTCTTTAAAGGGTTTTTTGAGGGTTAAGACTTGATTTTAGGGTAAGAGTTTGAATTGGGTTAAGGTTAGGTTTAGGGTGATGGTTAGGTTAGACAGTTAGTTGGGATGGTTAAGGTTAGAGGAAGGGACTAGTGATTCTATTGTGTCAATGAATGTTCTCAGAAAGATAGCTGTACAAACGTGTGTGTGTGTGTGTGTGGAAGTTATTGTGTGTAGAAATCCTCTGGGTTCAATAAATAACCTTTCAAACTGGGGCCGCAGAAAAAAATCTTCTGTTTTTAAGCAGACATACTTAATGGTTTCAGCTAAATCTATTAAATTAAAGGTGTTTTTACAAAATGGCTTATTAAAACACGTTCATACTGATGTCCAAAATCATGGTTCATATACAGGTGTTTAGATCTTTAACCCGAGCAATGCACTGCCCTCTAGTGCTTGTCGTTTTACTAGACACTTACTGTCAAGTAGTTTAAGCCAATACATTGCGCATTTTTAAACAAGATCTTTTTGAAAATTATATTGAAATAATTGATGACTTCAACATAGCATATGCCATTAAATGTATTATATACTTCAAACCCATTGTAGGCCTGTCTGTAAATGTTAAAATGAAATGAATGGCATATTTACCTCTGTTTGCGGTTGCTTGTTTTTGCTATTATTTTCTTGTTTCGTGGTACTTTTGATTTCTTCACATCCAATTCACACTTCAAACTCTCAACTTGGGTAAACTTGGGTATCATTTCTTTTGCCACAGTGCTGTAGATTGAGCAGTGGTACAGCAAACACTGGACTACAGTTGATGTTTGCAGTTATTCCTGTTTAAATAATTTCTCCTATCCCACATTAATGTCCCAGCTGAGTCAAGGCATTTTATCCCCAATTGCTCCCCAGGCATTTGATCTGGTTGTGTGTTCATGGTCACTACCAACTCACATGGTCACTACCAACTCACATGGTCACTACCAACTCACCACCAACATGTGTGCACTAACTGGATGGGTTAAATGCAAAAGAGAAATTTTGAGTATGGGTCACCATACTTGGCCTGCTCATCACTTTAACTCCAGAGTATTTTCCATGTAAATAAGAGAGACGGCTTGTCACTGTCAAACACTGGATTTTGTGAAATGCTACACATCACGCTGAGATTTGTTCACTCTCCTCCTTTCACAGGTCCCAGCGAATCTAATGTCCTTTGAATGAGCGAGATCAGGACAAATCAGAGACATGGAGGGCTGATAAACGGCTGGATGAACAGGAAGCAGAAGAATATGAGGATTAGTGGAGAGGCTGGAGATGAAGAAAAGAGCTAAAGACTCCGGTGTTTTGTGTGTTGGAGCTTTTCCACTGCCATCACCCAGCCTAAGCCCCACAGCAAGCTCCTCTAGCACCACTGCCTTAACAAGCAGAGAGTGTGTGTGTGTGTGTGTGTGTGTGTGTGTGTGTGTGCGTGCGTAAGAGATGCGATTCTCCCAAGTGCAGCAATGTTGTCCTCTCCGCTGGTTTGACCTAAAATGACCTGATTCCTCATTTCTTGTAGTTTTTAAATTACACTTGTCCAATGTGAGGAACTCTCAGGAGTTCTTTCCCGTATCCACCTCAGTCTTGGACTCTTTGTGGACCTCTGGAGTTTGTTTACCCAACCTTTATCTTGTTGCTAGCTGCCGTTTGTTTGTTTTTCCTTTGTGGAAAATCTGATCTACACTTCCCACAGCAATTGTTGGAAATCTCTGTCCCTGCAGATGACCAGCCGCACACGCAGACGCATAATCACTCAATCTGCGTGGACTGTCTTTTTGCACACTTGGGTTAGACTCAAGCAAACATGACACAAGATTCTCCACAAGTTAGTTTAACTGCAGGAAATTACAAGTCCCTCGCTTATTAAAATGCGATTACGAAACACAACCAGAAAAGGGCTCCGATATTCAATGAATTCCAGATGAAAAGAAACAACATCAACATTTCTTCTGAATCTGTGCTTCAGAGTTTTTCTATCAACTTCTGTCATCTTGGATTATGGATTCTGTAACCTTTTTTTACCTTTTTTTATTTTACTAAAAGGCAAGTGAAATTTTCAAAATGAAGGGTGTGTAGGAAGCAGAGATAAGGAAGTGTTCTTCAAGCAAGGGCGATGAGATGCTTAAAGACTCTTCTGGAGTACCATCGATGAGTGTGACTGTCATTTTATGATCTTTACTACATGAGCAAGACTCATCCAGCTTCAAAGCATCTGAGATAAGCACACTGGTTTACCCAAGTTCAATCAAAAAGAATCTTTCCTGGAGAATCCTTTTCTGGAGTCATTGTAGAATCCTGTTTCATCAGAGACGAATACACGAACACAATTTGAAAGTCACTTGAAAGCTGTGAATGTTAATGGGTATGACATAGTCAATAGGTTTACATCTCCAAACTTGTATTTGGTCCCATTTAGTTTAGTGTTCTCAAGTCTATTGATGATTTTCCATTTGGAATAGTGGGAATGGTGGGTAAATAAGCAGGCAATAAGATTTGTTTGTTTGTGTGTTTGTTTGTTTGTTAGCAGCATTAGTATCCCACACTGCCAGTGTGGTACTTTTGTTATTATTTTTGTTTTAATTTGTTGATTCATTTTGCTTTAATGTGGTTTTGTTCATTTTTATTTTATTTCAGTATTACTGGGATAGTTGCACATGTCTAGATTATTTTAATTGTCTGTTACGTTAATGTTACATTACTTTGTCTCGTCATGTTCATTTTAAAAGTAACGCACTTCGGCCTGGCATTTCAGTAATGTGGAATTGTTTTTCCTGTTGAGCCAATAAGGTTCCTGTTTGCTCTTTTGAGAGAACTGCTCATGGGACGTTCGACAGACATTCGTTTGCTTTTGTCTCATGCAGTCGGAAACTATGTGTGTTTGCACTTGCTATATCAGTTGCTGTTGGGAACAGGAGAAGAGTTGTGTTACATGTTTGAACAAATAAATAGCGTTACTCTTCTCTGGAGAAACGCTTGTGAGAAGTGTTTTATCCGCAGGGCCAGGATGTCTGAGGATGTCAGGATGTCCATCTTTATCTTTCTTTTTCATGACTTCTCCAAAACTGTTTTTTTTTTCAGAATTTCATTGATCTGTTGGTTTTTGCAAGCTCAGCTCTATTGCTCCCAGTTGTGTGGAATGTCATACTGCAGTTTGAGTGTTGAAGTTCTGTGGAGTCTTTGTCTGGGCATTTACAGAGTGATGTGGGCTTATAATCAAACTCTTAGGGTTCCTGCCTACCCTTGACCCTAAATTTGGTGACTAATCACAACTTTTCAGCATATCCATTTATTTTCGTGATTTGCTGTGTTTTGTCATGAGAGACGAGGGACATGATTGGATGCTTAAGTAGAAGTAGATGCTAGGTGTCTTTTGTTGCTCGTATTCCTAAAAAATATTTTTAATGGCACTTTTTATGAGGTGCTTCTGATTTAAAAAGGAAGACTAAGGCACGATTTTAAAATGAGAGAGGGTGGCCAGCACAGGCAATACTGAGATATTTAATAAAAGCTGTTTGTGGATGGTTTAGGTAATCTGGGGTAGTTTCTGTTTACATACATTTGTATTGTACTGAGCCTTTAATATCAGGTATTAGCACTTTGGGTTGTAAAAAGCTCTGAAAGATGTAAATTCTGGTAAGTTTTGGCTCACTTGTATGATAGAGACGATTTAAAAGAAACGAGTGCAAAAAAGTGAATCACCAAATTGAGACGCTTTAATTTGAAAATTTGTCGTGATTCAGGGAAGTTTGAGAAACTGTTTAAACTTCACAGTTTAAACTGTGAAGTCCGGTTTGCTTGAGGGCTGGTTTGCCATAGCTGTCATAATGGCACGGGCTGGGATGTTGTTTCTATATGGTATTTAAAGCTGCATAGCTTTGCCACCATGCAGTCACACACAAACCCACATTAAAGGAAAAAAGTTCTGGACATTACAAATATTAGTCATAGAGGAGGGCTGGTAGAGTCACACCAGACACCTTACTGATTTAAGCATCTTGACAAGTCCCCAGCCTTGTCCACTGGGACCTGGACTAAAGTAAATTGTGATGCTAGACACAAGAGCTCTGCTCTTCCTCCACAGCAGTATTCTCTCTCTGAAATGTTTGTTTGACTTGAGAAACAGTTGATGTTAACAAATAGGCTAAAAAACTATATAGACAATGAATCCGTTTTTGGACCTTTTTCAGTCTCCTGATTTTTTTTTACACTACATCTTTCTTGCATACTCTCTCTTTATTGCTCTTGAATTATTTTTTAATTAAACTGTCCAGACATGTTTTGTTTTTTGTGTTATTACATTTTTGGGAGCTGGAGGTTTTGAACTGGGACATTAATGGTAATTGTTATTTTTGTTGTTGCTGATTTTGTCATTTTGTTTGTTTGTTTCTTTTGCTTCATTCTTTCAAAATGCAGTGCATCTGCAACATACTGTACAATGCAGTTTTACTCTCTTTATATTTACACTGCATATGATATCATACCCAACGCAATTGCACACACCTGTGATGTTGACATGTGGACTTCTCATCTTCTCCGTCACGCTTTTTCTTCCTGAACTCCACTGCATCATTTGTTCAGGTGGTGGTGTATTACAAAGAACAGGTATTGATTTGTAATGAACTTATGTGTGTATGTGTGTGTCTCACTCTGTGCCATCCCCTATCACCTGCTCCCACCCACCTTATATCCTTCCTGTCTGACCCCATGACCATTGGGGCTGATGATCCATGGTAGTGCTATGACCTTTGACATGAGAGATGTACTTCTGGGTCCCAGACAGGCCAAAACTAATAAACACTTTTGGTTGTATGTTTTTTAATCCATTTGACTCCTGTGTGTGTTTTTGCTGATGAATAGTATACTACTACTATTTCTGCAGTATGTAGTACGTATACTGTGCACATTATGTAAATTTCTGTGTGTATAGAATGCTCACATGACCTACAATGTATGTCAAAGGAGCTATACACAGCAGAGCATCCCAATATGCAATGCACTCTCCTTTAAATTTCCAGTGACACAAATTAACCAGAAAAAATATATGTCTGGGTTTCATTATTTTATCAGACTAACAAAGGATAATGGGATAAAGATGATGTTGATAAACTTTAAAAAGCAATTTTATTTCTAAAGTAACTGGACACCATTTAAACATGCTATGTTATAAAGTCAACAGAACAATATGGTATCCTTTACTGTTGCATACTACATACAGTTTAGTACAAAAAATAGCAAGCTGTATATACTCTGCAGTCAGCAGTATGTTAGCATTTTGTTCTAAAGAGCCCTCTCGTCAAACGATGGATGTGTGCTGTTCCACTTACAAATGCATGATCTTTTATCTTTCTGTAGGGTATTTTTAGCTGCCGTTACAGTGAGTGCTTGCTTTCAAAGAGGAGCAAATGTTGAGCTTGAGTATCATTCAGTATATGAGGTTCTAAAGGAGGAAAGAGAAATGCTTGATATTCTTTCATGTGTAAAAAAGCATGTTTGAGATTAACTAAAGATTTGCGGTGAGCGCTCCAGATTCTAGCCATTAAACTAACATTTATCCAAAATGACTGTCAAAGTCTGTACTTATTTATCTGTTTTCATGTTACACAAAGCACACGTGACTCCAAGTAGAGCCTGTTCTGGAATTTAATATATTATTTGCATCAGATGTTGCATTCTCCTATTGCATGTGCATGTTATAGTCATTCTAGTTGTGAATGAGGGTATTGATGACAGAATGATAGAGCTGTTCCTCATCCCTATAGAGATGATACAGGAATGTGATTTTCCATTCATGTCAATAATTAACTACTATATGAGATTGCAATATAACGTTTTACAGATATCACAGATAGTAATTAAGCTAAATGGTACTGCTGTATGACACTCCCCTCTGCTGTTCAGAGATGTTAAGATGCAATATAACACTATTGTATAGACAATAGTATATGCTACATTGTTTATATTAAAATTAAATACACATGTATCTACAAATGTATAAGCTCTAAACAAACCAATCACCCAAAACAAATGAAAATTATTTAATCTTTTACATTTAATCTCTTAGTGTTATGTTCTCCAGACTCTTTTGTCCATACAGTAAAAATGAATGGGGACTGAGGCTGTCCTCTGCAATCCGTAACTTTTACCTGTTGCCATCTCTGTTTGAAACCATAGGCGGAGTTTAGGAGGGGCCAGGGGCGGCACTGCCCCCCCGAGACCAGACCCAATTGATTTTGTCAGATATGAATAAAAAAATATTTTTCACATTGTCTCATTTTATTTGTATTATCTTATTATTTAAATGAGTAAATTATGGCTAAATTAATTTTAATTAATGTTTTTTTAAATCAGAGTTGGTGGTCTACCGGTAGGTGCCCCCCAGGCAAAAATGTGAAACTCCGGCTATGTTTGAAACAAAGTTGATACTTTATGTACTTTCCTTTACGACTTGACACTTTCTATGGACCCGACAGTTTAAATATCATTAAATCATATAAATCATTATTATAAACTTTTAAACCTTTATTATACTTTAATTATAAACAGTTTGCATACAGTAAATCAGGGTAAGGTAAGAAAACATTTTTCAACACTGATCTGTTATATACTTGCTCAATCACTGATTTTTCTCATTTTAACCAAAAAGTGACGGATTGCAGCTTTTATGCGCTTTCGTTTTCTTAGGAATGAAATGA
>JAZGTJ010015696.1:0-13200 GCA_036877575.1 Botia almorhae | reverse complement strand
TGATCCTGGATAATTGTTTTTAATCAACCAATCAGATTGTAGGATTAGGGTTGATGTAAGATTTGGGTTTAAGACTGGGATTGTATATGATTTTATCAATCTATTAATTTCCCTCTGATTTTAGTGATAAATTATGGTTAGGTTCGGGTTATGGGTGAGATTTAGGTTAGGATCGTATTTTTTTGTAAATTTGTAACAGGACCAATAAAAGATGTTGATCCAGTAGCACACCTTGCTCACGGTAACTGATATAATATTTAGTATATACATATGTGTGTGTATGTCTGCGTGCGTGTGTATATATTTCTATGGTATATTCCCATTTGAGTAGCACAATAAATGTGTGTATTAGTACTGGGATGATTTCATAAGTACACAATGTAATTCTGTTTTTATTTTAGTTTAATACTCTCAAGAACATCTCTTCTTGAATTATACAGACTCTGACCTCAGAACTTTGAAAATCCACTTGGGGTCTGTGTTTTATGAATATGTGAGTGTGTGTGACTGACAGATTGAGAGACAAAGCAATGTTCATCCAAGCTTGTTGTCTGGGACACTTGTAGAGAGAACAGAGACTGAGAGATGTACAGACACAGAGAGAGAGAGAGAGACAGAGATTTCTGGGTTATTTAGAAGGACAGGCACACTCACAGAGAGATTGACAGCTCATGCTACAGATCGCTGTGCGGTCTCAAACAGACCCTCAAACCCTCTTATTGCCAAGTAGTGTAGAAGCACCATTTCTAAACCGACTCTAAACCAGTACCATTACGGCACAATGGACTTCTCAGACAGCACACGCCCACAGCCCCGCCCACAGCCCCGCCCACAGTGCCTTTGGTGACCGTGTGATGCCTGTTACACACAGAATTAAAAAGCATCAGGGAAAATCACAAGATACGATTTGGTTGCCTGACTGCAACTTTTTGGAGTTTAAAAGGATCTGATGATGTAAACATTTGAAAGAAAATACTTCTGCCAGGTTTGTGGTTTAAAATGTTTGAAGAGTCATAATTTAGGAAGGCTATAGTAGGTACAGCAGATACAAATATTGCTACTCTTTGTTGGTTTTAAGGCTGAGGAAAAGTTTTTCTTGGCACAGGTATCTGTGTACAGTCTTGAGTGACGGGGAATTATAGAGAGAAACAGGGGAGATGATATTTAAATTATTATGTAATCCAGAGTCAAGCCAGTTTTCTGTGGGAGAATGTGACTGATGGACACTTGCACACGGGTGTGTGTCTGTTTTAAAAAATGATGTGGTCAGTACAATCACATTTGGTTTTGAGTTTGCTAGGTATCATTTGACAGTATGGGGCCGCCAAGTGATTTACCCTGATCTAGTTTCTGCTTCTGTAAAACCCATCAACACTTTTTTTCTTCAGCTGTCCACAAACTTCATTGTCAAAACACAACAAACGCTAGGAAACACTAGAAAAGCAAAGGAACATTTAGAAAAAAAGTACCCATAATTCTGTTCCACATGGTTTAACACCTACAGTGAGCAATCTAGTCCGAACTGTGACAAATTATGCTAATTACTACGTCGCTTCAATCCAATGCATCGAGACACTTGTACATTAGTAGCGAATGAACTTTCTGTTCTCTTTTCTCTCGCAGTAATGCGCCAATAAAGCCAAGTGTCGCAGGGAATCCAGCGCATGTCCCTGTTATCATTAGTGACTAGCATCTCATGCTAATTGAGTTTATTTAAACCTTCCACCTTATCAAATATGTACTCATTATAATGCTGTAGGAAAGCGAGGTGCGTTAGCTTAGCGAAAGCTATCGTTAGCAGGGGTTTATTTATGCATGTATATTTGCCATTAATATTGGATTAAATAATAAACGGGGTGGTTAATTTTAAATGTTGCTAGCACCCATCAGGCTCTTGTCAGTCTGATTTTTTTTAAATGGTTGACATTATAAATGCAAAGTCACATTCTGAATTCCATTTTCTCGGCCATCATCGCAACTTTAATTAGGAACCGCATGAAAATGAACGGTCGGGAGTGTCAGTTGGGGTAGATAAGCGCAGTGTCAGACATGGGGATAGTTTTTCAGCGGCTGTCATGAAACTTAATAAAACTCTCATTAGCTTTCGCACACTTTTGACTGATCCTGTGAAATGCTAAAGTAATTAAAAGTAATTAAAGTAAAAGTACATTTTAAAGACACTGTTTGTTTGGAATTTTGAGTCTGTCACAGGAAGGACACAATTACAAAATGTCTGTGCAAATGTCACCCTTTTTTTAATTTTATACCGCTCTTCCTCCATCTCTCCATTAGGAGTATACACACTCTTAGGTATATACACACAGTTCTTGATTTAGAGAACCTGGACCACGAGGTTCATGGCCCATTTGTTTGTAAGCACATTAGTTTCGAAAGCCATCTGTGTTTTGTTCCCTGAGCATTCTGTAATGAGGCAGAGATAATTAAGACACTCCTGTAATATTTCTCTTCTTTAGAGTGGCAAAAAGTATTCCAATTTTAAAGCATCCGCTGTATTACCTAGCAATTATTTTTTAATTTATAAGCATTAGTGCTGTAGTTCTATTTAAAAAACAAAACACTGTAATTAGTTGTACTTTATAAAACAATGTAGGATTTTCAGTATATAGATTTTTAAAGCTAAAAGAAGATGAGTAACCGGACATTTAAAACTCCACTTTTGAAACATCATGTGGAGGACTGCTAATGTACTGCAATACTGCTTCAGTTAATGGAGTCTGTGGAAAGGAAATGTATTCCAAAACGCATTCCATTATTCAGATACAGCAGTAGATGTTTGCTGATTTGTAGGGTCCCTACGCAGTGTGCACTGCTCCCTACACACTAAGCAGAAAGCGACTGTTGAAATACACTTCGCTTGACTCAAAAAGTTCGCAATTGTTTTTTGGAATTGTTTTTTGAAGCTTTAGAGGAAGTTAAAATCAGACAAAATCCTCCAAATAAAATTGGTTTTGTACTCTATTAAATGAGAGCTGCATTCAATTTGCAGAGTTCTAAAAGAGCAGAGACTGAGTGATACCGTTCTCCTCTACGCAGAACCAGGCAGAGCAATCTGGCCCTCAGCTTTAGTGATGAATGAGAAGGAACACGGTAAGATACGTGTTTTATCTGAGAGAGAGCAAGAATAATCACCTCACCACACCAGACAGACAGTTTCAATAACTGTTATTTAGCTTCTGAGAAATGACTGTGGGAAGCTGATTACCACGAGTTAAAAATTGTTAGTTTGTGCTTAAATGGATGGAAGAGACCAAATGTTGATTGGAACGTGCCCTGGGTTCCTATTAGATGTGTCAGATTTGGACTGAATAACCATGTGTTTGTGTGGGGAATAGGAGCGATTTGAAAAGTGGGTGGACACAAACATGATCATCTTTGCTCATGAGTTCCTTTTAGGAGATGTGATGTTTACACAGTTATTCTTGCTGAAAGGGAGATAAGTGGCTGATAACCATAGTGTTACGGTGGAGGCTCCAGCCTCCTCTGCTCCTCGCCACCAGAGGGAGCCTTCCCCGGAATACTGAACGCACTCCTGAACTACATTTCCCAGAATCCATTCCGCTGCATTCCGCTACATCCACTGATCACTTCCTGTTCGCCACCTGTTCATCGTTTCCCGCTGCCTATTTAAACCGGACAGTCACTATCACGGCTGTAGACTCCACCGTAACACATAGTATATTATAATAACAAACAGTAGTAGAATCATAATTATTTTGTGGGCCTGTTACAGTTTTTGTCTTTGCACAGCACATGAAACGGTTGAATATTTCACACGGGGGAGAAGATCTTCTATCACTCGATATAATGGTTGCTTGCTTTGAAAGCAGGAACATTTAAGTGTGTGAATCCTTTAAAAATGTGAAAATGTTTTCTGGGGCCCACGAGGGACTTTATTATAACATTATAACAGAGTATATTATAACATTATGAAATGTATCACTTACGTTTAATATTTCATGTTTACTTGTTTCATAAAAATGTTAAGCATTGAACTAAACTATACTCAGACAAAACACTAAACTGAGAGTTATGACTGAACTGTTAATGCAATGCTTGTGGATCAGATTTACATTATACTGGTATTAAATTACATTTAAACGAAACCTCGCACAAAGCGTGTGCAATATACCAATTAAGCATCATGCAGCATAAAAGTGTTTCCGTAGAAAACGCTGTTTATAAAAAGCTTATCTGCTTTATACAAGCAAGACCTGAAGTGCATTTACGCATAAAGAAAAATGGTGCCCGGTCTTGTGTAAAGCATTTCTTCATGTAATGGATTCATGAAGATCTGAGCCCGGGGCTGTGTTTAGTCACTTCATTAAAACGGGATACAAATGGACGCCTCTCTAATTTCTGCTTCATTTGAGTCTCCTGGTCTGAGACCATGCTACACTCACAGCCCCATGTGTTTACGGTTAGCTCTGGCATGACTGCTCTTTTTTTAAGTTGGCACAGGGTATGAAATTGGTGCAGTGGCTGGTAATTTTGCTCATCTGCCAGCTGTTGTAGCGAGCAATGTTTCAGATGACAGAAATGCTTTTGTTTAGATGCGAAAACGAGCTTTTGACAAAACACACTTGATTATATTTTAACAAACAGATGTGAGAAAACGGCCGGTGCGCATGTCATTCTCATCTCACTGAGCACGCGTGTATGAGGGGTTTACACTGTTTCAGAACTCTTCAGATGAACTCTGAACATCTGAACATCTGCCTTTATTTAAATGACAGTTAAAACCACAGACCGATGTGCTATTTACATGACGTGTGCCGTGAACAGAAAGCTCCGCAGGTACAGTTTGGTCATGGGTAAACTGTCATGTGTATTTAAGATCACTCAGTGCAGCCTCAGGTATAACTAACAACACAGTCAACTCGTCCGTGCATCCTTGTCTGTAATCTGATACATGCTCTGTCCAGATGTGAAGGGTAAATTGTGATACCTGTTGCAATCTTTTCTAAACGGTAGCCCTTAAATGATAAATCACTAATCATGACTTAGTTGTTTACAACTGAGAGACAGGCTGAAATGACATTGTCAGAAATTGGTTAGCACTTCTACCATCTGTCTGCAAATCTAGTGGCTTTACTGCTGAGGGAATCCATGGTAGAATTCCATCACTGTTTATAGTTTACAAAGCTTTATCACATCATATTCCTGGCTTGGTTTGGAGAAGACGGGGTTACAGAAAGCCCGCTGGAAGCTCTAAATCTTAAGAATTACAGCTTGCAGATGAACAGTTTAGCAGATTTTGTTAAAGGATGGCGGATCTGCGGACACAGACTGCCGAGTAAAAAATTCACAAGGCCACAAGAATGAAATTTCACAAGACCACGATGCTACACATTTAACCTAATCTTACACATATCGATGTAATCTGACCATACACATATAAGTATAAACTTACCTGTCAAAACACATCGTTTAAACATACACATTGAGACAAGTCTGTTAAAGAGATGTTTTGCTAAGCTGGCCATCTTGGCTCTCTTGGTCTGTGTGCTTGCCCTAACTGTCAGCTATGTAAGCAAATTAATGCCGCTTTGTGCATCTGCTTCATTGACAAGCCGTGAACAGACGCACAAGCGCCGCCACGACTGTCGCTTCATCACTGTTAAAGCAGCAGCATGTATGAGGAAAGTTTGATGTTTCCAGTGTGACTGCAGGAAGTGCTACACATGCAAACACATCAACACAAAACTGAACATTTGGCTGTTATTAAAACCCTGCTATTCTGAAATTATCAGTACTAATTTAACCAAAAAAAGACTTCATACACCCTCCAAAAATCACACTGGGTGCAGATGGTTTAAAGCAACTAAAAAAGTGAAGTTAGTTCTGAAAAAAAGGTTTAACATCATTTGTTTGCAAAAGCCACATACTGTAAGTTCTGTTATTAAGTTATTTTGTTGCTTATTCAGTGACATTCGTACACTTTTAAGCATCCAAATACTTTTGGATGCACATTATACCGTTTTTGCTGTCTGGGACAAGTTGCCAGGACCTAACAAGATTCTTCCATGTATCTACATTTAACCACACTTACATATTGTGTGTAATAATATATACAAGTAAATGTGCGTAGACTCCAAAAGCATTTCAATATACAGTATGGAAAGCATGATTTATGAATCTATGTTTAGATTAGCATTGCGAACATCATTACATGGCAATCTGTGAGTATGACTTTTGGAACACTGCTGTCAGCTTTAGAATGAGCAGAAATGTACGGAAAACCGTTATTCAGCAATCTGATGCTCATGGGAGGGTGTGAAGTCTAAATGACAGCCTATAGTTAGGAGCATCTGTGGTTAGTCTGTGGTAAGTAAAGGTGAAATGGGTGGGTGGAAGTGAGAATGAGATGAGGAGACGCACCATTGAGTGGGTGTATTGAGTGAAAGATATAGGGCCCAGGACGTAGCCCTGCAGTACGGCAGCACTGAGAGGTTAATGAGGATGGAAAACTTACCCTGCAAGACACAGAATTTCATCAAGGGAAGAATAAAAGTAGGGTTAGAGGGTGGAGGTGGGCTATGATGGGATAATGGGAGTTGGCTGAGGAAATGCACACTAGAGAGATTTTTAGTGGCAGTCATATTGATGTATTTCACAGGATTTCGTTGGCCAGCGTTTTTGAAGGAACTTTTGAAGTCATTGTTTTTTTTGCAATCATGTTTCAAAGTTTAGTGTCTGTATTAATTAAAATCACAAAGCTTTTCAAGCTAAGAGAACGTCTGACATCTGGCTCACTGCAAAGGTGATGAAAACAATTAAAACAGAATATTAAGAGCTCGTTATAGCCTATTGCCAGATGTCTTCTTTATCTTTTCTCTCAGATGGTCCCATGTAATGCATCTTGCCAGGAAATATGCAGGCAAATTAATGCAACGTCAAAAGATATGAATCTCCTCTAAGACCACTCTTAGCCGTGCACTTAGAGATGCGCTACATGCTTTCGTCAGATGTGGTAGGTCAGGCATGTGAAGGACTTTTTATAAGACACACACACCTTGATGCTTTCGAAACAGCACACACGGATAAGAAGACACAATTCAATTTGGCATCATTTGAAAGGAAGGTCAGATAAACAGTGGAGGCCAGAGCAGAAATTGAACAGAAGATCATGTCAAAGATCTTACAGAAACCAAACATCAAAGATACAGCAACATGACAGATAGAGCAGATAGAGATGTCCACTGTTCATGGGTGCCAAACCCTGCTGGTTAATGCACAGTGGACGCATGATTAACAAGAACCACTAGCTTAGCCAAAGGAACAGTTCACTGTCTGTCTTCTGTAGTGTCTGCCATTGTTTACATTATTCTGTTGCTTTGGTAAAAGTATAAGCAGATCTCTGACACATGATGTTTTCTGGTTGTGGTAAAGACATGTAACCAAGATCTGTTTGAATTGTTTTAGTAAGCTGCACACGCACACTATATTTCTTTGTCTTTAATTTGACTTTAAGAGCTTTAAATGAAGTTCCTCTCCTGCACAGCAGCGTTTAGATGTTTATCTGCCCATATAAACTGGAAAGAATTGCCTGCAAAATCAAAGACCTGCGGGAAATTTCTTTTAATTGGGGATGATTTAAATGTTGTGAACAGGTCAGGCGGGTTTTATGATTGCTGAAATCATTAGTTTGTACCAGTAAGGACGTCTTCAATGCCAAAATTTATTCACTTTCTGAAAGAAATTAAAGCCTGTTTGCAACACAAAGGATCTGTGTTTAAAGAAGACAAAAAACAATTATGGATTAACCGTAGCGTAACTAATCCCTGTTAGCTCCCGGGAATACCGCACAGAGAGAATCCCAGCCGGCGCTGGTATGTTTCGGCAGAGGTGAGACGACGCTTGTCTGTGTGTATATGTGTTTGTGTGTCATTAGTCTCAGATGGGACTCTGTATTAAGCGGCATTTTAAATTTTGTCCTACACTCTCCTAGTTTATTTTCCAGTCAATTTTTAGGTTCCAGTGCAGATAAGGAAGACAGGCTTTCTAAAATATCACAGCCTTGTAAATGAATGTCGTCTTTGTGTATCTGTTCCTAAAATAATGCTCAGAACTCACAATGTAGATGATAAACGATCGGCGCTTCCTTTTTGTTACGCAACGGTTGCCGAGCTCCATTAAACTTGAGGCAGGAGCACAAAGAGAAATTTTTCTGTTTTGAAAAGTTTAGGAGTCGCTCTGAGCCAAATCTAGAACAGTTAAAGACAACCTCAGAATGGTCCCATTTTACTTGAAAACATCTACATATTGTATAACACACAGTTCATAAGTGCATGTTATACGAAAGAGGAAAAACTCAATTTTATGAACTCACACCTAAACCTTTTCTGCCTCCAAAACTTTTTTTTTGGCTGATGTCAGAAAGGCCTCAGACACGCCACAGACTACACGTCATTGAACATCATTGGTCACTGCGGTTTTCCTCAGACTGCAACTCTTGAAAGCAGAATATTTTGGGTCACCTGTTCTCATAACTGCTTTGAAAGTATCACCTGCGGTAAATAGTAATTTAATTTCATTCATCAAGATCTCAACTTCAGTTTGACTGATGAAACTAGACGGCTTAACTTGCCCCGTTCGCTCTGCTAGCAAACTGCTCCTGTTCAACAAAAGAGCCGTCATCTGTTTTTCATGCTAAGCTGTTTTTACAGTGATTCTCAGCAGTGTTGTCATCGGCTGTGAACCTCGTCACAAACCCTGTGACCATCAGTGGGGGGGGGGTTACTGGGGGTCATTGCATTCTTGCTTCAAAAACATTTTTAATGCAAAAACCCTGATAATGCAAAACAAGTTGCAATATTACATTTGCAAAAAAAACAGAAAAAGCCAATTCGACTGAGCCAGACTGGCGCTTCCTGTGTGTTTCCAGCTGTGAATTTCCACAATATGGATACAAAACATGCAGATTTGTACCCATTTGCTTGTCTCCACCATATGGTGTTGCTTGCACAGGTGAGCAGAAAAAGCCAAGCATGGATGATAAATTGGTTTGGGTTACATAAAGTGAAAGAGCAAATAAACAAAGTGCTAACAAACAAGCTGAAAGTTGAGGAATCTATTTATTTTCTCATTATAAATATAGAAGCCTAACAGAGAAGAGAAGGGCTGTGCAAACAGAGGACCAGGGTCAGGGTTTTAACTGTGGTGCCTTTAAATTATCTGTCTGCTTCCAGAGGACCAGGCATGATCCTCTAACTGCAGGCTGGATTCTTTTGCTGGCCAGGTCAAGGTCCAGGGCATGGGTCCTGATTCTGTACTGAACTCAAACAAACAGCACAGGTGTGGATATACACATGTGAAGATATAGTGAATACGCCTGCAGTGGTCCGCTGGCACAAAGCCAGTGTGACAGTAAGGTCTGTGAAAGACCAGCTTTCATTGTGGGGATTTGATTTTGTAATCTTACGGTTTGAGATGTTGTGAATGCCAAAAAGAAAGTGTCGTTTTATTTATTCCAGAAGGTTTGTATTGACTATTTGGTAATGCTTGCCAATAAGGTTCCATTTGTTAACAGTTAATTAATAACAGTTAATTAATAAGTAATAGTTAATTAATTAGCTAACATAAACTAGCAATGAACAATATATTTTGACAGCATTTATTAGTCTGGGATAATATTGATGAATCCAATGCAATTGTTTAATGTTCATTCTTTTTTGTCTTTTGTGAGCAGTGGTGCTCAAGATACAGGTTTTATACTTGATATTTCACAGCACTGTCTGTATAATAACATGTGATGTTTCTATATACCGAGTCCTGCATAAGATGTTATCTCATATTAGCTGAATCCTCATCAGGTAAAGAATTCCTGACCTTTACTCACCCTTATCGCTAAAGAAGCTCTCAGGACTGTTTTATTTATCCTCATTTGTTTTGGGCTAAAGTCTGACCTTTACAAACATAGCAAAAGCACCACAGCGGGTTAGAAGAAGATCTAGCAGTGGGTGGATAATGAGACTATGGGCGCTTCATTGACTGATAATTGATAAGCAGAAATCCAGTTGCCACGGGGCATCGTTTGAACTCTGAGGTTTGGCCTGACCCGACCCTCTACATTTAGTTTAGAGATTTAATGAATAGCTGTATGTGAAAGTTCAGGGGTTATAGAGAATGTACTGTACGCATATACCTACTGTACTCAACAGACAGCTGGATATAGAGCAGTGAGTTTATAAGGCCCAGAAGGGTTATAATGGAATCCTGCTTGAAGAAATAGTTTATCCATAAATGACATATCTGTGATTATTTAATCACCTTTTTGATTTTTTTTATCTTCAGTGCAACACAAACGTAGTAATATTTAAAGAATTCGTACGCAGAGTTTTACAATCACAGTTCATAATGACATCAAGTGTCAGGGGAACGCAAGGGTTCAACTAATGCCATCACAGCATTATGATAGCAGAGGGAACACGAGAAACAGAAGAAGGTAAACAGACAGATTATATACTGATATGGGAATATATGCTGTACTGACTGGCAAAGTGCCATGCAGCATCAAATAAATCACACTTCAGTTTCCAGCAAAAGGGCCCCCGCGGATCCAGCACGGAACCGAGATCGGGCCCGAGGAACGAAAGGACATTTAAAGCTACTGTAGTGTGTGAGGTGGGCAGAAAGCTCCCACACCTTTCCCCTATCTTCTGTTCCGTGCCTCGTGATTGTGTAACAGCAGGCAGGAAGCATTAAAAACAGACGTCCTTTAAGGGCCCGAGGTGTAAATGCGGCAGATGCGCTCTGCATCTTTTATCAAAAATGAGCATCACAAAACTGCTGCATCCGCTTGTTTTGTGAAAAGTACACTGTCCACTATTTCTGTCTTTAATACTTTAGTGCTGCACTCTGCACATTGGCCCGTAAAMAGTGTTTCACCTGCCAAGTGGGAGCGGACATTATGTAGACTAACGAATGAACGCGAGGCGTTCGGGGGTCCGCGGAGGGGTTTAGGACCGCAGCAGAACAGCTGGGATGGACTGGAACAAACTGGCTGTCCCGACTGTGTTCAATTATGCAGGAAATCTGCTATGTACGACCTGAGCTGTCGGTCTCTACTGTATGAAAGGACAGTTTATACAGTTTGAGGTTCCGTTCTAAAATCTAGGAAGCTGCCTGAGTAGGCTGCTTTTCAAAGGGCTGTTTACACAGACAGCATTTTAAGGATATGGCTTAGGGATTCCAGATGGAGGACAAAGACAAAAAAATTTAATTGTAGAATTAATTTTAAATACTATCTTAAATAAATGAATACAATTATCTAAAACTAATTGCTGTATATGCACCTCCGAGCAGCATTAAGCACCAGATTATAAAACAGCACAATAAAAATCTGTTTAAAGATGTTTTTAGACATTTATGTTTTGAAGCAGTGTGTATTATGAAAAGTGCTATACACAAAAATGTTACTTGACTTGATTCAATGAATACAGAAACACATCTTCACATACTTTGTGAGTTTTACCCGGTGTTTGTTTGTGCTTTGCATTGGTATGTATAGTATCTCGTTGTTAGCTTAGCAACTGCAAATCTCCAAATTATTCAGTGATGTGGTTCCATTTTTGCATGTGAATGTTTTAAACAGCAGCAGACAGCCAATCAGCTCACCAGGATTTGCAACGGAACCAGAGCGAGGGAGAAAGAGAGAGAAAGGGAATAAAAGATAAATGCTTGATGCCTTTTTCGTAGGTTTCTAAAGTAAGCTCTAATGATGTCCCACACTTTCTTTGACCTTCTCTCTCTCCCTCTCTCGTACATACACTCCAAAAGACACAAAGAAAATTTGATTCCAGTCTAATATTCCTAAATGTCACTGACTCCCTCGCACCTCCACAGTTCCTCACCTTCCTCGAAACACTGCAGCCCGGCTAGAGTGACATTGTACCTCCTACGACAACAACCCTACCCCCTAATTTCCTCACAGAGATGGTCAGGGGACGTTTCGGGCTTTGCTTTGGAGTCTCGGGCTTGACTGAAGGAGAATTAGATGTAATTTGATGTGCTGGTGGGCTGTGAATATTCCCAAGGAGAAGACAGCTGTCCCGCCCGGAGAACAATTGTGATGGATGGCGGGGGTAGCCGTGGAGACATATGGAAATTCTAGAGCGTGCAGAGAAGCAACACTGTTGTTGCGGTTGGCGGCCCGCGTGCATGTGACGTGCAAGCATCCGCCACTACGCTCCGTTTGCTTTACGTTTAGCCCAGAGCATCAGGAAGGAGAGGAGGTAAAGACTTCTTCCCCCGAAAATCGTAACAGGGCCGACTTATGACAGACTGTTATGAATGAAGACAAATTGGCTGACTTCAGTGCGTGTGTGTCCAGACCTGCAGATCTACTCAAAACTGACTGGAACATAGCACAGTGACACAAATTACCTCAGACGCTTGTCCCTGTTTGTGTTTATGCAAGATGTATCCCAGGAGCCATCCTATGGCTGACAGAGGCTGCAGGTACAACAAGACTGAGGGTTAAGTTGCTTCTAGGGAAAAATGTTTTGTTCACACAGTTGATGGTGTTTCCCACCCATCTGACTCAGCGGAAATGCTGCAGGCTAGCCATTCAGGAGCATTGATCTGCTAGCGCCGGGGGACACAGAGGCGGAAAGATGGGGCCAATGAGGGATAGATGCAAAGCTACGCCGAGAGAAGCACCACTGAAATGAACAGGGTATGACAGGGCAACAGCGTGTATGAGATTGTGTGTGTGTGTTATGTGCTTTTAGGAGGACACGACTTGTGTGTTTGCTGAAATACTGTTGTGCTGTTGTTTATGGCTGTTCTGCAGCTATGGGCACTTTTATGGCCCTGAGGTCGGTTTGTAAATGAATATTAAAATGAACAGATTTCAAGTTTTTTCTTTTCGTTGTATGAAGGTCACATTTAAACTGGCTTGGAAACTTTTTACCATACTTTTTATTTCTTGATTTTTAAAAAAAAGCCTTTTACGTATGCATTTTATTGTTTTAATCTTCTACGGCACTCAGACTTTTAATCTTAAAATATGCAAAGCTATTGTAAAAAAAAGGTTTTAGTTGCATTTTTAAAACTATTCCTACTGGGAGAACAAAATGGATTAGGCTGGACTACCTGGGCACTCTGACCGGCTAGGCTTGTTCACAGCTAGTTTAGCTGGTTAGCCAGCTGGTCTTCCAGGCTGATCGGCTTATAAAG
>JAZGTJ010015695.1:0-13200 GCA_036877575.1 Botia almorhae | reverse complement strand
ATAGAAATAATATAAATTATTTGCTTAATATAAAAATATAATGTATAAAATATAGAACAATAGAAAAAATTGCTTAGTAGAAATATAAATGATAAATATAATGATGCAGTGTCAGTATATTATTGTGAATGTGATTTTTATTTTTACAAACTATTTCCTGTTGAAAGGGACTTTTACTAGAGCGTAACTTGTGTAAACACAGAACATGTAAGTGTATGTTCAGCAGTATATGGGCTGTGTGCTTCTCTACACTTGTGTTCATGTGGATGGTCAGTTCTTGAAATGTCTTATTGTGGATTAAATCCTCATTATTGCTCTGCTGTTGTAACTCAGGAAACAAGAGGTTTATTTAGTGCAGGTCAATTCAGCTGGACATACATAATATACGGTTTGGGGTAATGGGGTAAATGTTTGTAAGGTAAATTGCACAAAGCCATCAATGGAGTCTGTTAATTGCAAGAATTGTGGATTCCTCGTGCATGCAGTGGGAAGCCAATGACGTCTCGTGTTAAGCTAATAATGAATGTTAAGCAATAATGTAGCAAAAATGTAGTTTCCACCATCGTGGGTGCAAATGACTCTGAAATCCTGCAGAACATCATAAGAAAGTGTCAGTAGATGGAGTTTATTAGATGGTTTTGGCTTTATATGTCACAGTCTGTCTCCTGTGGCTCTTTTCTTGCAGAAAGCAGACGGAGGGACACATGAAAATCTGTGAGGAAGAATAAAACACTGGGAGACATTGTTAACACACACAGTCACACTTACACTGCAACACACACACACACACACATTTAAATACACTTTTTACCACTTTCACCTAACACACACACACACATTTAAATACACTTTTTACCACTTTCACCTAACACACACACACACACACATTTAAATACACTTTTTACCACTTTCACCTAACACACACACACAGAAAGAGATGGCACTCGACAACACTGGCTTCTCCTCGTGCTCTGAATCCCTGTCTCTCCCAGTCCCCGAGAAAGGGGAGGAGCCTGTGGAGGAGGCTCCGAAAGATGATCCACCCACTAGTGTACAGAACACATCAGAGGAACTGGGGCACGTGGTAACCACAGAGACAGCTCCGCCCCCGCAGCCGACAACCAATAACCACATGACCTTCCAGGACAAGATGGCTGCAAGAGAGGCACAAGCCAATCAGCACCGGAAGAAAATTCAGGGGGCGGGGCCAGAGAGGGGCAAGTTTGGCTGGGGTAAGAATGAATCATTTGTGATTTTACTGTACTCGAGTCAGAGATACTGTCCTTCTTACTGGCGTGTTTCCAGCTGAAATGTAGGCTGATCTAATCTGATGCTCTGTGGAGAGGAACTGGACATTGATGTTCTACCACATGTTAATTTAACCTTAATTCGTTTACTCTTTGAAAGTAATATGGATTGTGGTAAGTTACTCAGTGAGTGTTTGGAGTTTGTTTACATTTTCAGATCTGTATGTATGAAACTCACAAAATATTGGTTTGCATTTTTTGTGTGTTTGTCTTCTTTCTGTCGCCATCTGTATCTCAGGACGCAGCAAAAAACGCAAGAGGCAGCGTTACGTTGAGAAGAACGGCCGCTGTAACGTCCAGCACGGTAACATGCGGGAGACGTACCGTTACCTGACGGACATCTTCACCACTCTGGTGGATCTGAACTGGCGCTGCTCTCTGCTCGTCTTTGTCATGGCGTATGCAGTGACCTGGCTCTTCTTTGGAGCTATATGGTACCTCATCGCATACTGCAGGTACAAATAACACACAACACAACTTGTGGAAAACTTGTTGTAATGGGAAAATACTAGAGTTGTACGATACTGAAATTTACCAATTTATCAGGATTTTTTAAATAGGCCAATAATATAAACAGTTCATAACCTATTTTTCATGCCAGGTTTTAAAAGTAATAAACCGTGAATGCCGATAATGTTTATTGATGTTTTGATGTTTAAATGTATAGATTGAAGCCTTATTGTAGACAACACATAACAAAACATATGTGTGGATCCCTTCTCCAGATGTTTGTAGATTCAGATATTTGTTCATGAGTATATACATGGGTTTGTTGTGTCATATTTGTGAATATGAAGCTAAAGTAACATGCGGATGGACACTTGAGAACAACAGAGAGACGTGAGAGCCAGTGAACCGAAGCACATGTTCTGTTACAGAAGAGAAGAGCACACTTTACTGCAGCTTCATGTCTCTCTCTCTCTCTCTCTCTCTCTCTCTCTCTCTCTCTCTCTCTCATTGCAGGGGAGATCTGGATCATTTAGAAGATGAGTCCTGGACACCATGTGTAAATAATGTTAATGGATTCATCTCAGCGTTTCTCTTCTCCATTGAAACAGAGACGACCATTGGCTACGGTCACCGTGTCATCACCGATCAGTGCCCTGTTGGCACCATGTTACTCCTGCTGCAGGCTATACTGGGATCTATGGTGAATGCTTTCATGGTCAGTACACACACACACACACAGTTATAGTGATGCTTTCTTTTCCCAAGAAAAATGTGAAACATGTTCATTTGATCATATTGCACACTGAATATTGCATTATTAAGCAGGTTATTGCACACAGTTGTGCAGCCCTAAAACACACACACTGACACATACAGGTTTACTTGGCTAATCTAAATAGGGACATACACTAATAGAACCTAACAGAAAACTTTTCCATTTGTTCAATTTAAACAAAAATTTAACAAATAATTAATTTTCTGTAAGGGAAAAAAACTTATTTACTATACTAATATAGTTTTTTTTTACAAATAAGGATTTCCCCAAAAAACATTCTGTTCACTTTGGGTACACATACACACACAAAGACACACACAAAGACACACAGCTGTGTTCCAAATGTGTGTTGTTCCACAAAAGTGTGTATTTTCAAAATCAACTCTTGGTGCGTCACCTGTATTATTAGGCTGGTTTCAGACTCACCTGACCTCGGTCGGGCTAGTGTCTTAGGGGTGTTTAAATAAGTTTAATAATGCATCAGATTGTGGGTACAATACTCAACCATCGTGGCCCATCTCTACTGAGGGAGGAGTGTTTGTCATCGCTTGGGGCTTGAATTTGTTGATCTGTGCTCAGCAATGGCGCAGCTGTGTGTCAGGTTATATCACCCATAACCAAGAGCAAATGAGTCATGCATTTTGGACCACAGATGTGTTTGCCTCCTCTCTCTCTTTCTTTCTTGTTCTTTTTTTAATTCTGTCTCTTTTACTAATTTAAGACTCTTTTAATTTCTGATTTCTTTCAATGGCCTATTTTCATGTTTTTTGGTTCATTTGTATCTGGTTCAAATGTTGCCCCCGGAACTGTTTCACATACACACATACTTGTCACATTATATGGTATCTAGGTAAAGCTTCTTAACTCAATATTCAGATTAAATTGGTTTCTTTCTCTGGTTCTTCATATATCTTTGATTAGTATTTAGTCTTTGCTAGCAGGTTAGCTTCATTATTATTATTGCTTGTGATTTGAACAAACCCCTAAATATTAAACTTCGACACCTTTAAATTTAGTACCTTTCTAAATTGTGTTTGGTGAAGAAAAGCCATAGACTTGCATAACAAAACGTTTCTGGAAAGAATCATGTACCGTGCCTCTAAACTGAAGACATATCTAGAGACCAGAATCATGGAGAAACAGTTCAACTAATTAGTCTTGAGGCAGGATTCTTCCATCGTGAAGACTCTAGAAACCACAGCAATGCAGTGAAAACCACCTCAGCAACCACAGAGCTGTACCCTGGCAACCACCCACAACACACTAGTATTGTGGTGTAACTCACCATTGACGTTTTCTGCAGAAGATGTAAAGACACTTTTTTCTTGCTCTCAGGTTGGATGCATGTTTGTGAAGATCTCTCAGCCGAACAAGCGCGCCGAGACCTTGGTGTTTTCTCGTAACGCTGTCATCTCACAGAGGGACGACAAACTCTGTCTGATGTTTCGTGTTGGAGATCTGAGATCTTCCCACATCGTGGGTGCCAACATGAGAGCCAAACTTATCAAATCCAAACAGACACAAGAGGGTAAGAGAAGATCCCTCACACGCCTCATCTGAAACATCTGTGCCCTCATTGCAATTTATTGCATGACCTAGTGGTTCCACCTGGTGGTCGCATATTTTAACGCATTAAGTTAATCAATACTGGTGTGACAGTTCAAGTGATTGCAAGCAAATTGCTTTGAAACTGTTTTTTATTTACATAATTTGGACAGACTGTTTGTAAATCACTTGAATATAAGAGGGAACCTGTAAACTGAGGTGACAGGATGCACAGAACAGGAGGCGCATGTGCAGAAGATGACAGCCGTCCCAATTGTGTGTAAATCTGCAGAGTTTTCCTACGTGTCTCATGTGGTCCGGCTCAGCAGTGATTTTGTTTTTTATGTAAATGAATGAAACTAACTGACTAGTTAAAATACATTGGATACAATTGTCCCACGATTCCACACTGCTCTGATTAACTAATACTTCATATAGCTACAGTTAGAATTTAGAATCAGGAGAAACTGTTCAGTTCACACTGTATTTATTGACTGAAAGTGAATTGTCTGTCTGATTAGGTGAGTTTATTCCTCTGGATCAGACAGACATCAGTGTGGGTTTCGAGACGGGAGATGATCGTCTGTTCCTGGTGTCTCCTCTGGTGATCTCTCATGAGGTTGATGTTTGCTCTCCATTCTGGGACATGTCACAAGCCCAGCTGGAGAAAGAGGACTTTGAGATTGTTGTCATACTGGAAGGAATGGTGGAGGCCACGGGTACAAATGCATGCACACACAAACATATTAGCCCAGCAAACAATTTTAGGTTGTAAGAACATTTCCTTAACGTTTCCTTTCAAAAATGTTTAAACAATTGTATTTTTATGGGCTTTTTTGTTTTTTAGACGTGTTAATATAAGAACATTATTCAAACTTTTCTGTACCTTTTTTAAAACATTCCACTAACAGCTTAAGAATAACATGTTTTCTATGTATGATATATAATGTTCAGCGCTACTGCAGGACAGAACTTTTAAGGACAGTACACATGTATGTTATCTTCAGGAATGACCTGTCAGGCACGGAGCTCGTACCTGGCCGAGGAGGTGTTATGGGGTCACAGGTTCAGCCCCATGATGTCACTGGCTGAAGGATTTTTTGACGTGGACTATGGGGCTTTTCATCACACGTTTGAGGTGTGTGGTGATAAATTTAGGAGTTGCAATCATGTTTATTTGCAGTTTGATTATTTTGCTCATTTAGTTTATGGAATGAGGAAAGGATTTGTCTTTTAAAGGTGGACACGCCCTCCTGCTCTGCCAGAGAGCTGGCATTGGCTGCTGCTCGTTTGGATGCTCACCTCTACTGGTCGATTTCCAGTCGGCTTGATGAAGAGAAATGGGAGGGGCCTAATCTGATCGAGCAAAAGGGGAAGTCCAATGATTCCGAATCTGTAATAGAGGGAGATGGGCCAACATTTATTGTGGGTGGAGTCAAAAATACACAGGACCAATCAGTTGTAGGGGAGCAGAACGGCAGTATCACAACTGACCAATCAGAGTCTGAGGCTTAAAAGGTATGGAAAAGTAGTCCACGGTTACTGTAAATTGAATTTACATGGGATTGTTCAGCAGTTCAAGCTTTTCTTCTTCAGGTCAGATTTTAAATGTATAGTCGCTAATGCCTAGCGTAGAATACTGTCCCCAAAGGGGAAATTCTTGTGTCTCCTTGCTGTGTTTCAGTCCATTTGAAATCACACATTAGCTCTGTTCCAAATTCTACTCAGCTGTCTTGCTGTCTACTACCTGCATAGTACGCTACCTTCTTCTAGACTAAATAGGAGCGTCATAAGTGACTAACCTGAAAATAGTTCACACAGCAGTGACAGTGCATCACACAAATGACACTTCTTGCACATTTAAATAGAGTTTAATTCGCTGCCTAGTTAGCACTGCCTTCATCTAGATGTGCCTATGAACCTTAAAGACAGCTTAATAGGATTTGGAAGTGGGCTAATATGCCTAAACCGTTGGGGTTGAAGGTTTGGAATGTCTTTCTTTCAGTGTTTAGTCAGTGGAGTTCTGGCAGATCTGACACCAGTAACTGTTTTTAAATCAATCTTTTAGAACAGCTCTGTGCAAGTTATTTACAGTCACACTGGTTAGATTCACACGCACCTGGAAAAAGAAGCAAATGTGTTACTATGGCGACATTGCATTCCAATTTGCAACATCACAGCAGAGTTTAGCATTAGCTTCTGAGGAGTTAGGCAGTGTTAAAATTAGCACACGCTCATGACTGCAGAGTTTTGCCTGAGTACGTCATTCAGTGTGTATGCTGAGTTTCACTATCATGTCTTTATGTTAGCAGATATAGATGCTAAAAGAATTGAGAGACATGTTAGACACAGACATTTGTAAAGTCATTTTACATGAAGCTGTTACAGAAATTAATCTTGTGTGATGAATTGATTGAACACAGATACCGGACATGTTTTTATTGTAATGTGTCCGTAGCAGCGATACAGTAGCTTACTGTTAGTGTTGCAGATGAGTTGAATACAGTGAATTAGTTTTATGGGGTTTTAGTAGGCGCACATTTACAACAATCAACAGGAATATTTAAATGTTATTGTGTTTATTATTACTAAAATATAATGATATATATTTAATAGCAGTTTTTCACAGTGTTGTTTAAAAACGTGACTACAATCAACTTAACATTTACAATATGATACAAACTTAAGAACCATCTTTGAATTTAAAAGTCTAAAAATAGTTTAAAAACACTTTAGGTCACAAGCTGCTGTTTATAATTTTTCTGGTCGCTTTTATACCAGAACAGTCGAACACAAAGATGTTGAAATACTTTGTATCAATTAAAAAGTGATAATTAATTAATTTAGACACTATGATTCAGTAATTCAAGTTCTCTTCGTTTGCTCTGAGACAATCACATTAAAAGCTGTTTTTAATCCAAAACCAGAACTTTAATATTAATCTTTATGTGCTGGAGAAGCCAGACTGATCCTGGACCTGTTACATATTTTTTTTACACACACTAACACCAAATATGCTCAAAACTGATCAGCAGTATGACACCTGGTTTAAAAGCCCTTTGCTGGTCGATGTGCAAGCACTGATGTGTGTTTCTGTAGAATAAATGTAACAATGATTGTGTACATGTCATTGTACACACTTTTAAATCAGTTCGATTTTAATTTACATCATAACGCAATCATTGCTCAGATGTAATAATCAATTAAATCTGAATTTAAAAACAGACTGATGTGAATCTGAATTGAATTGAATCTGAATTGACTCTGGTTTGAATTATTAGGCAGTGAAAACAGCTCTGTTTTTCCCCATGTGTTCTAGTTTGTGCTGTCTTGTATGTGTTTTGTAGCTCACTTGAATGTCTTTAGCACATATGATAAGCACAAACTCAGATGCAAGTTTTCTTCTATTGCTTTTGCTGCTGTTGATATTTTTTAATCTGTGTTTAAAGCTTTACTATTTCCTGTATAATAATAATAATAAAACTATATTCAACCTAATGGCTGGTCATTCTGGATATGATGGAGGCTGTGTACAGCTGAACGTTTGATGGAATTAACTTTCTTTATTTCATTCTAATGCAGTGTAGTTTTGTCTAGTCTAGTATTAGAACTGTTAAGTAACTTGAAACAAAATAAATGTAAACAATTTTAAACAAAATAAACTTCTCCTGTTCTGTAGCACAAAGGCTTGTGGGTAATATTAGCTCAAAAAGCATGCACAGATGCATACTTTGAAAACCAATAGAATAGTGTGTGCTCACATGCTAATTCAAATCTCACATACTACACAGTATGGCCAATATTCAAACTGGGATGAAGTTTTGATGTTTAATCGTGCACCTCAATAAAACAGGCTGAATAAGGCTGTATTCATATCACTCCCTGTATCCCAGACAAGCCACAAGAATTATGGGTACTTCACATGCACTGATGTGTCCTCTTCTTACCCCAGTGGGATTATGGGTAAATGTTGAAGTATTGACATTTCTCTGACCTTTTGACTCTTTTGTCCTCTGTTATCCAGCCTCTGTTCTCTCGTTCTTGTGAGTTCAGTCATTTACCTTTAGCGTTGTTTTACAGTATCAGCTTCATTTTCTCGCCTTTAATGCACACGGATAATTTAAAAACAATTAAACAAGGCTGCATTTCCACTTAATGTTGTGTAATGTTTTAGGACCAGCTCTGCAGTTCAGCTGTTCGGCTCGCAATGCCTGGCAGTACCACTAGAGGGCAGTGATTACAGCGTGGCTTACTGCACACATTCATCATTTCACTATTCTACATAGTAACAGACCTACAGATCTGTATTAAAGCCCCAGAGCTCAGCCGGCTTGTCTTTGAAAGGCTTATATCGAGGCCCACGCGGTTGCTGCTCCTGCAGAACTCTGCAGAGCTGCAACAGTAACAGTTCTGCTCCTTCTTTCTCCTTTAGATGTTTGTTTAATAAATGTTTTGATCCTTTCTGTGCCATTTTATATACGTTTCATTCTGCATAATTCTGCATTTTTTTAACATTTCTAAACAATAAGTTTAGTCAACAAACTACTGTCGCTACAAATTGCACAGCCAATCATAATATGTCATTAGATGTGCTTTAATAATCTGAATCTCATTCATTTACAATTGTAGTTATAGGACACAATTCATAGAGTGCATAAAACAAACACATCATACAGGAGCGTTTTGAGAAGTTATGTATAAAACTGGGTGATTATGAGAGAGTCTGCATGTGAACAACATATACATACATACAACATATGCATGTCTCTCTCTCTCTCTCTCTCTCTCTGTGGATAGTGTTCATACTGTGCTGTTCTGATCAGAAGCACCAGGAATTCTGGGTCAGTGTTTCATGGTGAGGAGGTGTGTGTGTGTGTGTGTGTGTGTCTGTGTGTGTGTGTGTGTGTTTGTGCATAGGCTGGTCCTTCAGACAATGTATATGGCAGTACAGAGCTGGAAATGTATGTTTATGCACTGCTTTTTACAGCTAATGTACAGCATGACTGTTCTTAAGATGTGCTCAGACTCCTCTCAGACTCCATGATTAATCTATCCAGCTGACACCTGAATAAACATACAGACTCATTAACACCATGTGTGTGCTGGTAAAAATAAAGACTCTTCATTTCTGCTCCGCAGCACCTTAAGTTACATTTCTCTAGCTTAACTGGCAAGAACTATACCAGTAAGTTCAAGGTCATGGGCTTGGAACACACATTCCAGCAGAATATATACTCGGCTTTCAATGGTTATAGTTCTTAAGTTGACTGTATTTATTTTGTGAAGGGTTCTTGATGCAACTTTACAGGTTTTTCAAACCAGCTGTTTGGGGTTCTTCAAAGCATTAGTTTACAGATGGTCTTCTGAAGTACTAAATAATAAAAAGTTTCCTGTGAAAGCAGGATGTAAAACATGTTTAGGCTGCTGTCTTTTATCTGAGATGGTTCATACACACCCAGAACGCGCGGAGCTGCTCGCTGTGGAGTCTGGAGCGAGAGATCCTGACATCAGAGCACACTCGCCACCATGGAAAGCTCCTCGTTAACGCTCGTGTCCACAGCTCCGCTAAACGTCAAATCGAGCAGCAATTTCACGCGTGTTTGACGTCAACGCTTCGATTAGGAGAGCGCGAGGGTGAACGGCACAGCAAAATAAACTTCGCGCACACTTTGGGAGAAACCATTAAGCGAACGCTGTTTTCCCCCTCCTTCCGCTCGGTGAGGAGGAGAGCCCGCGTCGTTACCGGCCCGCTGCTGTAGGCATGCTCAGCTGAAGGCAGCCTCTGACGCTGGGCGCAGGCGAACTGCGACGGCCGCGCCAAACAAGCACCAGGTAAGGCGTGTGAATCGAAATGACACCCGAGCGTTGCGCGGCTCCGATCCGAGCGAATACATCCGCAGCCAGCCTATGCATGCATGCGTTTTTCTCGTAGGGAGCGGTATATGTGCGTGAGTGTGTGTTTCCCCCCCAAGGCAAAGCGTTTCTTGATAAACACACGCGGGCTAGAGACGCATCTGCAAACGGTGCTGGGAAAGGGAAATCAGTCTTTCTCCCTGCGTTATCCGAGCACCGGGTTTACGATGCGGGTCTAGGCCATTTACGTGTTTGTGTTGCTATGGGAGGAATATGTAGAAATTGCGACAGGATTTTGACAGGTCTGCTCGAGCGCCGTGTTTTTTGCGCTCACTTTCTGTATTGTGATTTGTGCACCTGCGGCGTGTTCGTGTGCGTGCGCTGTTTGGCACAGGCTGGCGCATCGTTCGCGGACTTTGAAAGCTCGCTCTTGAGCGGCCTGTCTGATGTATACTGTGATACACACTGCAGTATAGCTTTGCCAGCATAGCACGTTTGTGCTGCTGCCGCTGCTGACGGTGTAGGTCATATTACGCGCTTGTACGCACCTTGCTGCGCGGAGCTGCGTGTGTTTGTGGCGCATTGGAGATCTTTAGCGAAATGAAATCGGTGCGAGGTGTAAATTACATTTGCATTGGGCTACGTGTGCTAATATTAAGATCCGCTCCCACAGGCGGTGAAAGGGTTTATGCGTTTGGGTGTTACTCTGCGTTGCCCGGTGCACCGCACCTCTGTCGCGCGCTTCCTCCGCCAAGTTCTTCATACACACACATGGTCGTCGTTTCGTAGTCTCTGCTGTCTCTCTTCTTTAATGTTGTCTTGTGGAGATGTGATGGACGCGTGATTTATTTTCCCACCTGCTTGTATGCTGACAGAAGCGACCTGTCTGGTCTACACTAGAAATTCGAGCAGGGCCTGGTCCTTACTGTCTCTGTGTGTGTGTGTGCACAGAGGGAAATTGAATTGCTCAAATATTGCTCTTTATAGCTCAGTCAGCTTTGTCTCGGATGTTTGACCCTAAACACTGTAAGACGGTACACGTGACACTCGTGACTGTTGTACAGTATACAATTATAAAGATCTGATACATTTAATGAGATAATATTTGATGAGAGTTCATATTGCATTATGTGGCTACTTGCAGGTTTTGGGATCTGTGCTGAGTCTGAGGCAGTGTGAAGATCTCAAGACATGACACGCTTGAGATTATTGAGGTTGTTTCTCAGGAACAAATGTCCATTTTTGAATTTGCTCTATTTGATCTCATTGCTGTCTAGGAGAAACAGTTGCTTATAACAGAGATTATTTGATGTTTCTGCATTTAAAATGTAAAGCAGAGATATTTGTGTTGTCATGTTTTCTATGTAGACAATAAACTTATGCTGCATACGGTATTGTGGTGAGATGTTGTCACGCTAATTTAAATATTGCACAACTTACAAAGTTCCTTTAATGAGCGATGTTAAATCAAAAAAATTAAATCTAAGAAAAAGAGAATTTATCTGCAGAGTCGGTACATAAAGGCACTCAGTAGGAAGCACATTGATATATGAGTATGACACAAGAGTTCAGAATGAGGAGATGATGCCCTCGATGTGATGATTTTTGTCTCATCAGTGTTTTTCTGAACATCTCCTCTGGGATGCAGTCAGTGGTTGTAATTATGCACCTCCATTCCAGTGGTGATGCTGTAGCTCTCTGATATTCAATCAACATGAGGCAGCAACCCCCCTTTTCTACCCAGCAACACCGATGTGCTAGCATTGACAGCCGCTGTCATGGTCAGATCACACTTTTGACTATCACTGTTGCTCTGCCCTGATCTTTCCCACTGAATGTGACACAGCCACCCTGTGACGGCACCTGCATTCATATTCCTGCTGTTCTGAGGTTTGGGAGGGAGGTGGCTCGTTTTAACTGTGTCAGGCAGTTCGAGAGAACAGAAAGATCTCTGCCATCAGCATTTTTTTTCATTATCATGTTTTTTTATATATTCTATTTAGTCTAATTATAGTCTGGATTGTAGTTAGTTGTGATTACAGCTAGATGTGTGCTCACTTTTAAAAGAATGTGATTGGCTGCTCACAGTGATGATGTCACTCCTATAACGCACCAATCACAGTTGGGGCTGGCATGGCATGGGAAATGTGTTTTCAACCTCACTGTAATTTCATCACTGAGAAATATATAGGGCTTATTAAAGCATTAGTTGTTTTTAAGGTGCAACAATAAGATGATCAGCCCACAAGAAAAACTTCAGCAGACACATCAGACAACTGACAGCAAGAAATGTGTTTTATTGTTTTGATGAAGTTTTATTGGGCAGTATAAAACAGACGCTGTTACCGGGTTAATCTAGCACCCCGCGCACACTGCGCGCAGGCAAACACATGCACATATTTTGAACAGAGGTCACACAGAGGTCAGGTGTGTGTGTGTTGACAAGGAAGAGTGCCGGGATTTTAAGCAGATATCTGCCTAGTTAGAGAAGGATTGAGTCAAAGCCTCAAGCGTAGCTGGCAGTGTTGCACATCTCACTGTGAATTCAGCCTGACCGATAGCACCCATCAAATCAATCTGAGTATTACTCAAGAAAACAAGCCTGGCTTCACACACACACACACACACGTAAACATGCACAGAGCTTCCACACAGTTTGAGTCAAGGTCACTGTCTTTTTAGCATGGTTCAAGGTCAAGTTAAGGTCACGCTTGAGATCAGAGGTTACTGCATTGGTACTTTTAGTGCAAAGGTGCGGTTCACTTATTTTAAATCACCATGGAAACAGGGTTTGCTTTCTCAGTAATGCATATTAAATGTTTTCATATGATTTATTGAATTTTTAAAAAAGGCAATCTAGGGTATAAATAATCTTTTATTTTCTCATTCTCTATTTAATGTCCATATGTTTGTTGATTGGATTTTTCTGATTGATAAAATCTGGTCCTGCTGTCTGGTCTTTGTGTACTTTGTGAATATCTCAACAATTTTAATTTGCTTTTATTTGGCCATTAAGTTGTGTAAATATGCAGTCCTTCCATTAAATATGTTTTAATAATGTGTCTGATTTAAAGCTGTTTTTTTATTGTTAAAATAATGTTGCATTTTTTTAGTGTTAAAATAGTTATCAAAGCCGAGCAGAGAGCACTACAAGTAAGGCTGGTGGATGTGACAGTGTTTGTCTGATTGCTGTGACAGTGTTTGTCTGATTGCTGTGACAGTGTTTGTCTGATTGCTGGCGGATGGGACAGTGTTTGTCTGATTGCTGTG
>JAZGTJ010015694.1:0-13200 GCA_036877575.1 Botia almorhae | reverse complement strand
GCTTTGAAGTCAATACATAATACAGTGATTGAGGTGAATAAAATGTCTTATCACTCAGAAATGATCTTTTGTTTTGGACGCGTAACATCGTCGGTTTAGAAAACATCTCATTATAACAATTACAATTTACTCTTGAGATCAGATACAAAGTCTGTTTATGGAAATCATCTAGTGGAGTGACGTCAGAGTGAAGTCGCGCTCTGATTGGCCGAGCCGCGTGGCCGCAGTGTTTACCATCTGAGCGCAGAACTGCAGCTGCACGTACAGCCCGAACCACCGTCGGAGGAGGAAGTTTGTGGTCGAAAACAGACATTTATTGATCAAATCTCACTACTGCGCGGCTGAACTCGATAGCAACAGTTGTAGAACCCCCCTGTTCCCTCGATCTGATTTACTGGAACAGGTCAGTCATGTTTAAGGATGGTTTTGTCGTGTTGTTTTGAACAAAGGAACATACCAAAAGCCATTGCCCGGGCCTGTTGAGTTCAGCTGTACTTCATCTAACTGCTCTCAGAAACTCACCTACGCTCATAACGTGTCAAATGTCCGTGTTTAATGAATGAATGTGCTCTTTTTCAGCTCATGCAAAAAGTTGAACATGAAAACCGAGGTGTCGACCGCGGCGAACTTCATTGCGCGTCTGTTGAGAGGAACGCGGCTGCTGACGGAGGAGCAGCTGCAGCGGTTCACGCTCTCGTTAGAAGACGCTCTGGGTGGTGAGACACCAGCACACACGATCCTTCCACACTTTACATGTGATTTTCAATGCAGTACACACTAGACGTATCATAATGTATCTGCTTTTGTTTTGAACCTAACCCGTTTAGTGCCATGTTTTATTGTGGCACCAAAGTCCGTTCCTGAGAACTTTTATCATTGAACTCTATAACGCTCTATAAATAAAAACAAATTCTACATCAAGGGCACACAATCTGACCAACAACAAGGCCATTTGATTTCCCCAAGGCCTGTACGCTGACCATGAGCTGTGAAAACACGACAGGGAAAAGTTCAATATTGAAAAATACGTGTCTTTTAAAATGCCAGTTTTTAAGAAATAAGTCTGAATTACCTTGTTTTAATTTTATATTTAGTTTAAAACAACATATATGTCTTACTAATACCTTCAAAATAATCACTCAATGAAATATTAAATATTTAATGCTACATCACTGGCAACAATAGCTGACAGATATTTTTAAATGACAAATACATTTTAAAACCCTGATTTTCATTTCTTCATTGTAGAACACTATCAGCACCACTGGTTTCCAAACGCGCCCTGCCGAGGTTCTGGTTACAGGTGCATCCGGATCAACCACAAAATGGACCCTTTAATAGGCAAAGCTGCCTCCACCATCGGACTCACAAAAGAACAGCTGTTTTCCCTGCTGCCCAGCGAGCTCACCATGTGGATCGACCCGTTTGAAGTGTGCTATCGGATCGGAGAGGACGGGTCCATCTGTGTCCTGTATGAGTCCACGCCTCAGTCAGACCCGAGTCAGACGGCAGCAGACAGCTGCAAAGATGAACTGAGACTCACACAGCCGAGTCCAGCCAAATCCTACAGTGGAATGATGACCTGTTCCAGCTGAGGAGTGAATTCTGTCTTGATTATCAGCTTTTGAGCTCAGTCAATGAAAACGTTATTCACTGTTAATTTACTTCTAAGCTTTTTATTTTCAGGCAGTTTTTTAATCAGTGGTGAAATCTTCATTTTTAATGACCTCATTGTGAAAACTTGTATTTTGACGACATGGTTTAAGCTCCCTGTACAGTAATGTTGAATATGTGTTTTTTAAATTTCTATTAAAAGGTTTTCTATGAATTTCTAAGAAACTGTCTTAAGTGTTTTTTTAGTGTACAAACTTTTCAGTTTTTATACAGTTTTAAACTCGTGCTGAGTTAGAAAAGGTCTTTTTTTATTTTGAACAGAACGATGTAGTTTTACTGTTTAAAATGTTCCGTGAAAACACATTCATTACAGACATACAACAGGAATCGGCCAAGAGCTTCAGCAAAGACCTTGTAATAATTACACCAGCTACAAACTGAACTGATTTCTTGAGTCTATTACTGTGATTGTTAAAATGGTTTGATTTTAAGTTTGAAATGTATGTTTAGGCTGTACCGGATAAAGCAGAACATTCATCTTTTATTCACGCCAAGGTTTGACGCAAACTCTTTCTAAAGAGTATAAACATTTTTAATTACACTATATTTTAATAATACAAAACACCATTTATACAGTTAGACTTTGGGCTTTAAATTCCTCGCTTTGTAATTTTATCTCCGAGCAAATCACGCGCATAGCAGAATAAAAAGAAAAACAGCAAATCATGCGTCTATGACGTCATTCTTATAGATCTAATAAACTAGATGAGGGGGGGGCGACTGTGTGATTGGCACTTCCTACATCCAATCAGCGAACGCGCTTATCCACGATAAACGCTCGCAGCCAATGAAAACTTTGACACCACACGTCCGGCCAATGAGAGCCCAGAGGAGGCGTGTCTCGGTGAAAGCGGTAGTGGCTGTACACCCGTCGGTGTGTCAGTCGCGGATCCTCCAGAAGTTTTCAGCCTGACCCCGATCATCGCGCCGGGGGATCAAATCTGCGTCAGAGCCGATCCGTTTACGACTCTTCTGGGTTATGGAACTGGACAAGATGGACGAAAGCGACTGGAAATATCACGGGGAAGGCAACAAGAGTCTGGTGGTGTCCCATTTACAGGTGAGGGATGGAGAGTTACTAGCGTTTAGCTTAGCCAAGATTCACATAAACTCAATCAGATCTGATGCGTCAATGAGAAATCAAACCAGACTTCACGGAAAGAGCCAAGATAGAAAGTCTGGACGCGATACATCATCGTTAGATCCAAATCAAGCCTTTACTACATGTTGTCAGGGCTTTAAAGCTAATAGCAACGTGCTAACGCAGATTTCATTGAAAAGTGTGTCTACTACATGTCACGCTTGTTTTACTCTCGCCACAGCTGCTGTATGCCCTTTAAACTTCACCTTTCTTTATCCGAGCACACTGTCATGCGACATATAATTGAGTGTTTGTGCTGTTTGGGGATATTTAAGGGTCTGCGGCGGTGTGCGTGCTCGATACGGGTCTGTATTGGGAACCGCGTGAGAAGATAACTGTACACTTATAGTTCTTCTCCAGGTTACAAAGGTCAGGTTAGAAACCTTTAACTGGCTCTCCTCTCATTGTGTGGAAGATAACGGGGCTTTCGTGTATAGAGGCGTGACGTAGGGAGAGGGGTTCTGTGATTGCTCATCACTTTTCTATTATTGGTAATAGTAATTTTGGAGAAAATGTTGGAGATCTGGGATGCTTACCTGGAAAGAGATCAACTTACCCTTGACTAGTTCTCAAGCTCAGTTGTGCCCTCATGCTGCAGTCAGAATCCGATTTGTAACACAGATTAACACTGTGTGCAACCACAGGAAGTTTTCTTAGACAACATGGGTTGACATATTGATGAATTCATGTCAAAGGCAGGCAAGCCTCATTCTCCAGCTAGTTTTGTATCCATGCAGGAGCTTGTTTATCTGTGTCGGCCGTTTGAGGACAATTCTCTTCCACACTTCCGTGCTAAAAGACTCATTTTGTCACGACTGCTGGTGACTTGGTATTGAACTCTCTGAATCGTAACTGAATCTCCTCCCAAACTCCTGTTAATGTTAAACCGTCTGGTTTGGTGAGTTGTCGCGTACAAGAACAATGAAGTTACTAATATGTGTTACACAACACTTCTGGTCAATCTAATGACATGTCAGGGGTCATACGCTACTCCAAAAATCAAGAGTAAATTTTATATTCATTAAGAAAATGAAGCTCATTTGTCCACAACAAATTTTCCAAATTCTCTTTGGTGTGATTCCGAGTTGCTTAATTGTTATGACATGTTTGATCTTTCTGATTGTGGTGTGAAGTACGATCTGGACATTTTTCCACGAAAATCCGTGAAGTAAACTTTGAAGTTATGTTAAAAGTTTAGTAAGGCATAAGTAGGTTTTGTGAACATTATGCAAGCGTGTTTGGAAACTCTTTGCGCTTTAAACCTCATTCGTTACGTCAGTTTAGAATACAAACTGAGATGATGTCAGATGATGTTTACCTGATGAAATATTTGATCGGGTTACGGTTGAGTAAATGAAGTATTTCTAGTTTACACAGTCACCTGGGATTCCCCTTAACCATAATAAAACTAGCTAGAAAAGGTGGGTAATATTTCGGTCAGAAGAGCCTTTGTTTTGTTTTAACAGGACAACGGTCACTAGAATTCTGTGTGGAATTAGTTTAAGTTTCTACACTAACATGTCACTTCCTGTTACAGCACTGCAGAGTTCTCCGTCTGTTGAAGTTTCCCTCAGAAGATTCTGTGCACGCACGACAGGTAAAACTTCCTCAAATCGTCTGTACAGTATTACTTCTCAAATTGTAATACATAACAGAAATCTGTTCCCATGCGTTTCATAAATGAGACCCGATATGACACCAAACAATTTCACGTATTTTGACTATATTTACGTTTTTTATGGTCTGAAAGCCTTGAACATTGTGTGTATTAATGTGAACATGAGTGTTTTTCTGTGTGTACAGACTGCAGAAGAAGCTTTCCGACACATCCTCAACATTGTGGACTACAGTAAATATATCATGAAGCTTTTACTTGGGGAGAAATACGTACACAGTGGAGTGAGTTTTGCACGTTTTACGTCTTTGTTTCTAATTATTGTTACATTACGTGGCTGTGAGCCAGAGGAATGTGATGAAACTCGTGGCTTGATTCTCTGCAGGAGGTTGTCAAACTGCCGCTGGACTTTGTGAGACAGCTGTCACTGAAGGTCCAGCAAGAACGACCTGGTACAAAACTTTCCGATTCATTGTTTGAATCTCACGAAGCCATTCAAAAATACAGCCAGCCTGTTATTTCTGTACGCCTGGTCGTCATGACGACTAACAGTGCGGTGATCTTTCCTGCAGAGCTGCGCTGTGACAAGGTCATGGATACGTTCAGTGGGTGTGGATTGTGTTTGCCCAACCTCACCCAGCTGCCCCTCCATCACCTCACAGACCACAGACCTCCTATCTGCGTGGAGATTAAGGTAAAGTTCACATGAACACCTCCTTGTTCAGCTCCACACAGATACAGTTCTGAGTGTGTTGTTGACTTGCAGGAGGGACTGTTGATGCTGAATTGTGTCGGTTGATATACACATGCCATCTGGGTTGGTTTAGTAATCGGGTTTACTAGTGGAATAATTCAAATCAGCAAATGCCGCAAGCATGACCAAACTTTTAATGCCTAAACGCAATTTGCATGTACAGTCCATGTCTGCTGTCTGCTGTCCATGTGCTGATGACCCAGTGATATTTGACCGGGTTTACAGATCAGACTGAGTTCTGATTAATGTGTAACATAATAAATCTACTTTTATATAGTCAGGAGAATTAGTTTGATTCTCAGAGCATTTAGCAGCTGGTCAAACTGGACTGCGTGTGGTTAGTAAGACGGGTTTGGTTGGTTTTGTGAATTACACAAGTGTGCTGGGGTTGACTGTCAGTGTCGCATGTCTCGGCATGTCCTGTCATTGAACTGTCCTGACAGATGTTGATGTTTTCTTAATCTTTGTGCGGTTAGGGGGTTGTTGTTTTGTTGGCTTAGTGACAGTTGTTAAAACTGGGTCCATTGATGTTATTGTGTCTTCAGTCAGGGAACTGCGCTTCAGTCGTATAAACCAACATACCCACTGTTGAGTTTGGGGTCAGTTTTATACAGTATCTGCGACTCGCTGCCTCTGTTTGTGTGGAATTTAATCACATGATCAGTCAGATAAACGGAGGAAGGTGCCAGGAATCTGTTCTAAAAGATGTGTTTGTCTGCGGTTATGCTGCATGTAGTCTGTACACAGTATCTCGTTATTTAACATGATCGCTTATTTTTGCCTTTCCAGCCAAAATGTGGATTTCTGCCCTTTTCAAGACACATAACGAAGGAATGCAAGCGCAAAGTTTGCAGATTCTGCATGCACCAGCATTTCAAGGCGAGTATGAATCAATGCATCTCTCAAAGAATGTTTAGGAATTTAGTGTGTGAGGGAAGCTTTGGTAAGAGTCACCCTATCACACAGCAGGAGAAACCTGGGGTTACTGCTGATTGGTCAACGTGAGGCTGAAAGTGGATTTCTACACTTTAATGGAACTTCTGCATTAATGTAGAGAGAACAGGAAATAATGTGTGGTGGTATAAACATCCTGCAGTCTGTGTGTACTGTACACTGATGATCATGTGATCTCATGAGGCATCAGAAGATGAGCTGATGTTTGGGTGGAAGGGTCTGTGGTCAGAGATGACCTCACAGGGACAGACTCCCTTAAAGAAAGCATCTGTTTATACAATGATATAAATACTGTAATAACTAAACACACTGTTAACTGTCTGAAAAGGACAAAAACAAACATATGAACAGAAGCCATACGATACGCTTTTAGAGGCGGACATCACTGTATTCTGTAATCAGAGCTGCTTTGATAACATCAAGGTTACACTAGATGACTCTGTAATGACAAGGTGAACTGGACACTGGTTTGTGAAGTTTACATCCTAACGAGTGATGTTGTGGTTTACAGTTAGCAAACGGGAAATGGAAGCGACTGAGCAGGTATTGTCCTCTGGATCTCTTCTCGGGGTGAGTCACCGTTCAGAAATGGATTTTTAACTCGTACTAATGGTGCAACCTTTAACCAGCACTGTTAACAAACCTAACTGATGAAAGGATGTTTGTCAGGTGGTCACTGTCCTTTGTCTTCTTGGAAAAGAGCTATTGTGAATGATTGTTCTCTATGAAAGGGTGTGACTCATCACCATGAGACCAGCCCTATAATCTGATGCACTGATGCTTCTGCTTTTGAGTCACATGGAATCTGAGACAAACAGAGTTTAGCTGAGATGATCAGTAGACAGTGTCACAAACAACAAGCACTTGACGTTTACTTCTGTTTTCATACTAGTTATGGCTCTAGTTTGAAAGCAAGAGAGTTTTCATTTTTCTAATATGCCCTTGATTGCTGTATTTATTAAAATGTTGATTAAAGTTGATCATCTGATTTTTATCTGGTATCATGTGTTTTTCAGGAGCAAACAGCGAATGTATGTCGCATTGAAACATTTGTTAGAGGAGCCACAAAACAACTTGAAAATCTTTAAGGTGAATATAAATAACTTCCAGGAGTGTTCCAGGTTAAATATTAAAGTTAAGATCTATAACTTGCTCCGTACATTAATATTCCACACATTCTGGTTCATGTTTGTTTTAAACCTTTGATTGTTCTTTTTGATGTTTAGCATTCCGAATATAACCGACCGTGATGATGTCATCGTAATATTTAAATACGGAGTCGCACTTGGTCGTCTTGTCCAATATTGATTTGCATACAGTACTATAAACACTTCAGGATGATCAAGTATTAAATAGGTTGTGTTCATTGGAGAACGGACAGACAGAAAACTATGATTCATGTATGATTTGTGTTTTTCAGGGTGGAGAGTTGATTTACAGCTGTAAAGATGATGCCAAGCAACAGCCTGACCTGAATGATCTGGTTCAGCACCTCCGGCCTTATTTCCCTCACAGTAACAGCCTCTATAATGGACACCAGCCGGGCAAACCTGTCCTCCACGACTTCATCCAGCTCATCTGCTCTGCCCTGCTGAGCGGCGGGGACTCCATCCGCTCCGGAGACTCCAGGAAGGTGCAGCTGTCTGAGAGCAGGCCGTACTGTGAGGCCAGTCCATTCCCCAGAGATCTGCTGCGCAACGGTGAGACCTTTACCAGCCCATGAGAACTACTGACTCAACACAAACCGCATTCAAACTGAGTCACATTCCTCACGCAGGTGTGAACTGAAGCAACACAAGAAATCAGTGTTCTTGTATCGACTGAATTAAGTCAAGAATGGGGTGTGCACCAGATAACGGCTGTACGGATATGACGACAGCCATAAATCTGTTATGCAACAACTTCTACAGTAATTCACACAGTTGAAACCATCTTTCTTTTAAATTCACAGGTAACCACAGTCTCCCTAAAGACAGTGTTCTGGCCAAAATCCTTCAGGTTCAGATGCTGGACAACCTGGATATTGAAGGAATCCACCCTCTGTACAAACGAGTAGAACAATATCTGGAGGAGTTCCCTAAAGAGAGGTGAATTTCTCATCTGGAATATTGATTTCTTGTGCTCCTGTGGCTGTAATTCTAACAGCCGGTGGTGGCTGTAGACTAATACTGGACGCATGGTATGACAGTGACGTCATTACCTAAGGCAGCCACAAGGTGGTGCTGTGCGTGTGGTCATTGGTGATTTCCATGTAATGCACATATTAAAAATATGAAGTCAGCACATGCTGTGTCTCCAGGAACAGACTGCAGGTTGACGGGCCTTATAATGAAAGTTTCATGGACATGGTGAAGAACTGTCCAACTGAAGACGATGGGTCTGTGGAATATGCAGTTGGGAAGGTAAGACCTTCGAGACTGAAGCAGCGAGATTTAAAGAGCACACAGATACTGAATGAATGTGTCGTCTCTCAGGTTCATCAGTATCGAGTGGCAATGACTGCCAAAGATTGCTCCATCATGACCACCTTCGCACCTTGCAGAGAAGACGAGGAAGAGTATGTTCCCTTATTAACGAAGTGTATAATTAACAACACATGAAATCAGATTATTATTGTCCTCAGTATATTTAACCAGGATGTGTGCTTTGTGTTTACAGACACCAGCCGAATATAGAGATCCAGCCTGTGAAGCCTCGTTTCACATACTCTGTCTCCATCCTGGATTTGGACCCCAAGCCGTACGACGGGATTCCTCACCAGTACAAGCTGGACACCAAAATCGTCAACTGCTACCTGCGTAACACACAGACTCCGCCCCCTTCTGGTCTGTACAAGGACAGGCAGGAGTGTACGCTGCTATTTCACACTGTATGAGACCTCCACGAGTGCTGCTTTCATCAGAGTGTTGGGAAATACAGTTGAAGTTCAATAGAGATGGTTTGTGTTTTTGTTTATCAGTACGATTGGCTGTTTGCCCTCCCTTCACTTCACTTCCGTTAGCGAAGGGAAACCGCTAATCGTACTGATAAACAAAAACCCGAACCATCTCAGTTGACAGTGATGCAGACGTTCACCGATGTTGCCACAGCAACCTGATGTTGATTTCTTTTTATCTGGAGAGTGAAGTTCTCACTGGGGCTGGTCTCCTAAAGCACAGAATACCTAAAGCAATCGGTCACTGGCTGTAAAGGGAAGAACAAGGGCCGTATGTGTGTTAGCGCAGCGCTGTTGGGTGTTGAAATCCACAGATGGTGTTCAAGTGCCAAAAGCAGCTTACAGTGTTTTTTCCTAATGAGCTCCTAGCGCTGCGACCCGGCGCTGTCGTCAGTCGCTGTGCAGGGAGAACTTGAGTTTCATGCGAGACTACTGCTGTTACATCGGTAATATCACAGTTTATACTGACAAGCACAGACCTGTTGCATGCTAGTGAACATGGTTAACACTTTCACTGCTCGATAGATGATAAACTAGATGACCAAACAGCCTAACGGTATTACTCACTAATGAAGGAGCATTTCTCTAAAACGTACATTTATCTGGTGTAATCATTTCCTGCCATATGCAAATCAACGTGTCTTATTAAAGGAATAGTTCTCCTAAAAATAAAATCTGTCGATATTTGCTCATCCTCGTGTTGTTCCAAACCTGTGTGCTGTTATTTTGTCTGTGGAATTGTTGCATGCAATGAAAGTTTAAAGTGATTAAACTCAGATTCTTACATGTGGTTCACATCTATATCAAAACTTAGATTACTGATACCACTGAATCGGATGAGTTCCTGTGCATGTTGTAAACGGTGTTCAGATGCTTCTTTTCATTCTGAACACTAAACTGTGGGTGAGATTATGAGATTAAATTGCTGTCTGATCGTTTCGTATATGAATGATACAGATTTGTGGAAAATCAGGAGTTATATTGACTATTTTAACGATGGTGCTTTTGGGTGTTTATTTGTATACAACAGTACACAGGTTTGGCCATGAGTGTGAATAAAGCGACATGTTTATTTTTGGGTGAATAACTTCTTTATAGTGAACCTGTGATCTCAACCTGTGCATCAAACAACTTTCCCCCAAAACTGCTGAAGAATGTGAAGCGTCTGTCTGTCTGTCTGACACTAACGCTTTCTCTGGCTCTCCGCTGGAAACCCCAGACCAGAGAATGAACCATCCCCAGCAGCTAGACTTCTATTACGGCTGCGTCTGCATGAGTTTTCATACCCGTAATTGTTTGCAGAGACAGACATGTTTCATATATCAACCAAAGAGCGACAGCACGCCAGCTTTCATCAGCACAACACACACTTATCAGTAGTGAAAGACGTGTTTTTGATGCACCATATTGTGCCACAGGAAGATTTTTCAGGAAGTATTTGGTCATGGTGTCTCCAACTGCATGGAGATGCACTCGTTTTACTGTGTAACTTTAACACTAAAGATGGAATATTACTGTTACAAAATACTGTGGCATGAGCTTCGTTCAGCCGCTCTGATTGGCTGTTTGACAAACGGATGAAACGGACAAACTCGTGCTTCTGTTTACCTCTTCAACCGCGTGATGCTGATGTCAGTGCCCTTCTTATCAGGTGAATAGTGTTTTTTTCGAGTTTAACAAGGAATTCAATATTGCCAAATCGTCCCATTTTGTCCTCCTGTGATTTCGAGCTGCGGTCAGAAGTATTGTGTGCCTCACATGTGGGCAAAAATGCAACCCATTGTGTTTATTTGACTTCACGCCATGTTGTGTAACGTGTTACCGTTACGTATCTGATTATAAAAGTGTGGTTTCCTTACGCCAAAGTTTCCAACTTAAAGTGACAGTTAAAAAAATACAAATGAAAACACAACTTCCCCCTCTTTGAACGAAACATTGTTAACCTGATATTGTTGCTTTACATAAACTAAATCATTTATAATCAGTAGGAAGGAAGGAATGACATTAATTTCTCTTAAAAAAATTGACAGTGTCTGTGATGGAATCTTACAATTTAACTATTTGAAAGTACAAAGTGGATTTTGCTGTAAGACATTTTGTATTTGAAATTATTTATTTTTCTAGTTCTTGTCTAATGATGTATATTTGCATAAAGTGTGAGTCTATCATATCTAAAATGACTGAGATGTACATGAACATGTAGTTGCTAACAGAGGATTGTACAGAGTTGATATGGAATAAAGTGATTAGACATGAAGTACTCGTGGTGTGAATGTTGCCTCACAGACACACGGTTCTTATCAGACCTTCGATTGACGCCTCCACACCGAGACTCTGCAGCAGGCTCTGAAAGTGATCGGATCCGTTCTCCAGCACGTTGTTTGAGTCCATTTCTCGAGCTGGTAAAACAAACATACGCTACTGGTAAACCTGCAGAGTTTAGTTCCAACCCAACTCTATCAAATAGACCAGAACCAGTCTGATCCTTAGGATTTCTTAAAAACAATGTTTAGTTGAAAGCTGGAGCTAAACTCTGGAGACTGGCCTTTGGGATCAGGATTGAACACCTCTGATCTGATGATCCACTATTTCACTTGTATCAGTTATTCTTACCCTGATCTGGGATCTTCAGAAGGAGTTCCAGCGATGGTTTCACCAGTCCGTCCTTGGAAACATCAATCTTCCAAAATATGGTCATGGAAATCCTGAAACAAATTCACTGTCATTGACTCTCCATCCATATTTCAATGATGTCACTGTAGTATTTTAACCCCAGTAACATAAGCGTCAACGTGACATGAACAAATGTAATGTTTTTTTTGTAAATGTATCTAAACACACAAAACAGAAAATGTTCCAGATTCTCTGGAAATGAGTCAATATCTTACATAATTGCTTATGTTTGAAGGATGTTTCAAATATACAGCTCAAGAAACTTTCATGCAGTGTTTCCATCCAATCAAGCGAGCAACTCTGAAAACAAGACCCTGTCCTTGAATTTACACACTAATTATATCTTGGTTTTAACCTACCCAGGCAGTTTTGGACTTCGTATGATCATAAGCTCAGATCTGCGTCCCTCGGGAAGGCTGACAACATCTGGATACTTCTCCTGCCAAACATAAAGCACTCGTGTCATAGAAGGATTAAAGGTTTGAGAGACTACATGTGCCTTCACTGGCTGATAGCAAAACACAGCAGAGGCCGTACGCGCAGAATATGCGGAGAAACGACGACTTAAAAGATTATGTAATTGTTAGTGCAATCACCTCATTTGCTCCGTAAGACAAATGTGGCGAGGTTGTGTTGACTCACAGTCTGGGAGTTTAAGCAGTGATGTATGTGTTTAAAGCTAGACGTTTCTTGCACATGCCGGGTAAAATGCTGTGGTTTTATTCTTATAAATGTTGTTTAATGATCAGAACAAGTTTAAGAGATTTAATAGTCAAACCTTCAGGGCTCTGAACCACAAAGAGAAGATGGATTACACAGAAGCGTTTAATGCTGACAGTAAATTACAAAAGGAAAAGAGAAGGATGATATTTCCATCTTTTGTAGAAACCACTAAATACAGTTTGAAATTAGAGCTTGAGTTAAACTGCAAGAGTACTTAACGAATTTCACCAGTATGAAGAAACCCTGCAATGCCATTACTAATTCATTTACTGTGGGACTAATTAAACCCATCTAATTAAACTGCTCCTAAATTTCACTTCTCATTTGTCTCGTTTACAACCACGTTCAGAATCAGCCCGGGGCACTAACCATCACAAGCGTCACTAAAGCTAAATGAGCTAACCAGTAGATTAATCAGTTATGAGATGTTAATGGGTAGTTAGATGATCTGCATCCAGGAACCCAGTCAAGCAGGAAGCAAATGTTATTCATCATCTTATTAACTCACCACAAATAATGATGTTCCCTTTAGCATCATGTTATGTCACAAAAACAGTCTATTCTCCAGCCCGTCCAGGCATTAAAACTTTCCAGATTTGTTTTCTCAGCAGAGAACCAGTTGGAAATAGCATTATCCTGATGTTCCCTCTGTGGAATCTTAAGACTGGCTTCTCTGAGGAGTTGCTGAGCGAGTCAAAGTGTTACGAAGAAACTGCAGCTAAACACGTTCT
>JAZGTJ010015693.1:0-13201 GCA_036877575.1 Botia almorhae | reverse complement strand
TTGGGCTGCAATATTATGGCATTCCCTAGGCCCAATACTTGTGCTAGATGGGCGCGTCACTGCCAAGGACTACCAAACCATTCTGGAGGACCATGTGCACCCAGTGGTTCAAACATTGTATCCTGAAGGCGGTGCCGTGTATCAGGATGATAATGCACCAATACACACAGCAAGACTGGTGACAGAGTCACCAGATTTAAATATTATTGAGCCACTTTGGGGTGTTTTGGAGGAGCGAGTCAGGAAATGTTTTCCTCCACCAGCATCACGTAGTGACCTGGCCACTATTCTGCAAGAAGAATGGCTCAAAATCCCTTTGGCCACTGTGCAGGACTTGTATCTGTCATTCCCAAGACGAATTGACGCTGTATTGGCCGCAAAAGGAGGCCCTACAAGAGGGTAATTAAATGACAGCATTTTCATTTTTGGGTGAACTAATCAAATTATGTTCATAGTTAGTTACAAATAAATTAATAGTTGCTGAACTTAAGTGCAAATGTTTAGGCAAAACAATTGGTTGGTGCAACCTTACATTGTTGATTAGCACCCAAAGTTCTTAAAACTAACCCTTACCAACCAGCAGTAAGTCTGTGGGGCAATATGTAAGGCATAAAGGCACATAGCTCACATTGGCACTGTCCTTGGCACAAAAACCCCAGCCATGCCACAGCCATGTTTGGTGTCTACTTTGCCAACAAACATAAAGCCAGTCAACAACGGGACCCTGGCACACACAAATTCCCTTTTGTTCCAAGAATCTTCCCCCTTTGTGATGCTTGCCTCTCCATACCCCTCCACTCCTCCTTCCCATGGCTCCTCCACTGGTGAAGCAGGCTCTAATTGCCCTCATCAAGGTGGCTTAGCTAATTGGCAGACGCTCTGTCACCAGGCATGCATCTGCTACCTGTTTGTACCAATTAGCAGATGTGAGCCACTCCAGTCCAACACATACAACAGATCCACAATTAGTGGCTCCAATTAGTGGCTCATTTGGAAAGAGTCCATTAATTCACAGAAGTACCCTTAATTACATATTCACAGAGGATACAAAAAGGGAATCCTGACATATCACAGATCACCCTAGTCATTCATTTGTGATGAGATGAGAATGCAAATATAAAATTCAATGACAGATTTTTATAACAATGTTTTTAGAAAGATGCTATGTGATGTATCTAGGATCACTTAGACTTTACTGAAAACAGAAAAACACCATTAAAAAATTAGGGGTGTACAAATTATTTGATCTAATAGAGAAAATGCAATTTATTGACTACATAATTTAACTTGTGATGCTTTTTAAGGTAAGCATTGCTATTACTATTGGTCAAATTCAGGGTTTGAGATTTGAACCGCATACACCAAGTATCAGTGTGTAACTCATTCAGCACTGTAAGAGAAGCTACATAGCTACTTTAATTAAGCAATGGAACTTTTGTCGAATTTACATCTTTTTCTGTAAAAATTGGTAAAATAGTATATACTTATGTATGGATCTAAATCACAGCCGATAGTACCATGTTTGTAGCGAATAAATACAAAATGGACATGAAATATTGACATGTTACCATCACAGCTTTGTAGAAAATTGGTTACCTAAACAGAGATTAATTCAGTATACAATTTTCCAATACAATTATACAATTTAATGTTTATTATACAAACATATTTGACCACAGAATGCTGCTAGTGACCAACTGGAACATATAGTGAAATGAACAAAAGCAAAACTAACTAACCATAAAGTTGTGCAGGCAAGCAGACCCACACGTCTCCTTTGGGCCCTAATCTGAGTCAGCTGCTCTCATCCAGGGGCTCAATGTCATGTGAACCCATGTGAGCTGGCTCTTACATATACTCAACCCAGAGATCAAACAACGCTCAGCATTGCTTCAAAACGCAGAAGTGTGCCTTTGATAATTTAAGATCCATTTTAATTATTAGTTAGGGGAACAATCTTCAGCAGAGGGGACAAGGCCGAACGCACTAATACGAAGTGTGTTTAATGTGGAGAAACCAAAACTTCCTAAAGGAACTTATTACGGATATGACGAGCATCTCTAAACATTTTCAACTCTTCGTGAGAGCCAGAGGAGCGGAGAGGGAGCGACTACTTCTGGACTGTGTTCCTGTAGCTAGTGAGTTGCCTACAGTGTTTTTAGGCGTCACAAGCCACAAGCTGACAACGCGCCTATGAGACCCCAAAATGCCTCTCTTGGTAGACAGAATACTTTTAAAAATATTGTCGTTATTTGTTAATTTTGGAGAGCAGTTTTTAGTGTATCGCAAAGGAAGCACACTAATTAAACCTACCCCAGTCAGCAAACAAATTTGGCCCAGATTTGGCGTGCATCTGGCACAGCTGGGATTCATCCAGCAACGGCATACAGCATGTAGGCCAAACATGGCCCGGGTTTGGCAGAGGTGGTACTGGTTTTAAGGCGGCATACAAGACATGGACCAGATGTCAAATGTAGTATTTGGCCCAGATGTCAGATATAGATATGTGGGCCACATAAGTATGGCCGATCTTGCCCCATATTTAAAATCGATTTAAAATATTTTTGAGTAATATCCAAATGTTTTAATACACAAAGATATTTCCATCTTCCTGTTTGCATTCTGGGTCTAATGCCTTTAATTTAATGCAGGCAGCAATACAGATTTCATTATTTGAATTATGAAAATCAACTGTAATTGTTTGATTTTAGTTCATGTTTTTTTATGCCATGAATGTACACCAGGTGACATTTTATGACATCTATGTTATTAACATTTCTATGACAAATATGATTAAATCCTGCATTCAATATTATAGCTAATCTTGACAGATTAAAATAAAACAATAAGACAATTTATTTTTAACACCACACAACATTATTTAATCACAGTCAGAGTAACTATGAAATTTATATTTACGTTTATGCATTTGGCAGACGCTTTTATCCAAAGCGACTTACATTGCATTATACTATACATTGTTTCTGAGTATGTGCAATCCCTGGGATTGAACCCATGACCTTGGCGTTGTTAACACCATGCTCTAACAACTGAGCTACAGGAAAAAAAATGACCTCCCCGTCGGGGAATCGAACCCCGGTCTTCCGCGTGACAGGCGGAGATACTGTCCACTATACTAACGAGGATGGAAATGTATCTTCATGGGTGTTTTATTTACCCAGTTGGCTGTATTTTTCAAATATTTTTATTTCAGATCGAATATTGTATATGTTGTAGCTGGTTGTTATGATTCACGTCTTATAATGCTTCTAACAGCAAATCTCCAATGACGAAAAGGGAATGAAAACAGACCCGGAACCGTCTGTCGAAAAAGTGCGCGGATCGACGCTGTTGTCTTGCACAGAATTCGGAAACAGTCATTTGCACTGAACCGGGGAATAAGCCAGCAGATCTGGTAAATGCGAACATACACATGTATCATTTAAAGTGTACTATATTCTATACATGTGGACTTAATGATTAATTGATGAGTTTACGTTTGATCGAAATGATCTAAATCCTAAGTAAAAATTGTACGCTAGTGCCCTTGTTTCAGTAGCACGTGAACTCAATTTTAATCTACGTGTTGTAAATACAATAAACTAACAAGTCACTACTGAAAAAGTCATTGTCTTATGTACTTAAATTTAATCGTTTTTGGCAAATGGTGTAAATTAGGATTGTAACCGCAATTTTGATGGTATTTGTATTCCTCCATTCAGATGAAAACAATTGGAGTTATATTTAAAAATCCCCTGTCTCTTCCAAGCTTTATAATTGTGGTGAGTAGTGGTCAACATGGAGTTGGGTTGGTTGAAGCCCAAAAAAAGTGCATCCATCCATCATAAAAGCAATCCACATGGCTTTTTAAGCTAAGCCATGAAAGCCCACACAATAATGAACACTATGTTCTGGTGTGTGTGTGTGTGTGTGTGTGTGTGTGTGTGTGTGTGTAGAAGTCTATGAAAAGTCCCCACAATTCACAAAAACAAACGTTTGTGTGTGTGTGTTATATATATAAAATATGCTACACACGTATGTATGTATGTAAGTAATATATGTCATACACACACATAAATGCAACGTGTCGACGGTTTCTTATGGGCACACAAGAAGTTTTTTTTTGAGAAAGTTGTTTGACCAGTTTAATCTATAATAATCTTTGTATTTAGTGATTGATGGATGTTCAGGAGTGTGTTTGGAGAATCATGCATGGACTGTTTACGAACTGTTTATGAACTGTTTTACGAAAAGTACTTTAGGAAAATAATACGGCTTGCATGGCAGATTAAAGCAGTTCAAAACCATCCATCCATCTTGTCTGTTGGTTAGAAATTATTTATTTGTGTCTGTTTCTATAATTTTAGGATTATAAATTGTTTATTTAAATTGTGTTTGTACATTTATTTTTGAAAATAAACAAACATAAACGAACCTACAAGATCATTTAGACTGGCAGACCGCAAAACAGCGGTACCATTGATGGTCAGAAGAGGGCATACTACACCACTTCCCCTCTCTCAACACAAAGAAATGTTGTTTTTAAAAAAAAACTCAATCTCCATCAGTTTTAGAAGAGATCTTAATACAGATTTGCCAAGATAACAGATTTTGCAATTTAAGACTGCAATATGAACTCAAATTTTCTCTTCAGATTATTGTAAAACTAAATCTTTCTGTAAAAATCTATACAAATACCACATGCACATTTGTTATATAGCACCATACTTTGTCAACAACTGTTTCATTTGTTTATACGTTTATCCCAAAAGTTCTGTAGATACATGTTAGATGAAAGTCATACTTAATTGGAGTTCTCTGTAAAGATATTTATAATATCTCATATTTTTCTGGGACACTGCCAGCAGTAAGATAAAATCAAGAGCCAAAGGAATTTCCCACATCTCTGACTTTTCACTGTAATCATACACATCTCAGAAAAGTTGTTTCAGATGAGATCTTAATGTTACAAATACAATGCATAATCTGCAATCAAATGGGATATATACACTATATAGCATTTAGCTATGCCATGGGTCCACATTCAAGTCTGTTGGGGTGTGGAAACATCCTTACAGCAGTGTGCATCGGTGCATCGCTACACATTAAACACCTGATGACCCGCTCAGCTGACAGGGTTAAGCTCAGCGTCCTTGTACCTGCCAGCTTGCTCTCTTAAGGGGCATTGCTGGCCATCTCTAAGGTATCACCCTCACCGGCCATCTGCCCCCCAACAGACGCTTGCACGCCACACTGTGCCGCAGATGTTCCTAGGACAGCAGGAGGTCGAATGGTGAAGTCTTGCTGCCACCCCTGCTGCCTCACGGTGCCCCCCAGGCCCTTAGCCATTTTGTACCTGACATTACAAACACCTTCTGTAATATGATTGTGAGGTGTTTATCGCCCTCTTATTTGAGAAGGAAGTAGAGGACATAGAGGAGAAATGTTTTTATAGGCTGGGGCCGCCATTAAAAGTTAAAAGCACACAACATCGCTTAGGCCATGTTCACACTGCAGATGAATGTAGCCCACATTTTTTCACATGTGACACTGTGAAGACTAAATGTTATTTTAAATCTAATATTCTCTGATCAGATTTGCTTTCATATGCAGATAATATTTACGTCAACTTAATGTGTAATGTAATAAACCCCTGATGTGTGAAAGATGCCATAGTAAGACCAAAGAAATCAATGTTTGGCTGTCCAGTATTCTCCTTCTGGATAATATAACTACACCATTATGAAGGCAAAGTATGGCTCCTAAAAGCACAAAATGAAGTAATATTTTGGTGTCATAACTCAGGACTGTGGTAGTGAAGGTGTTTTTGTGGTCCCATCAGCCAATTAAGTTCACAACAATCATGTTACACTCCCACCCACTAATTGGGCACCCATCCACTTTGTCCAAATGAGGTTGCTGCCATGACTCCTTAGCATGCCATTATTAACATTTTGCCCTGTCCTCACACTAATTTAATTAATCCACAGACAGTTTGACCCTGGCCTCCAATCATCCTCAACAATCATTGCTTTCATATTTAGTTTACTTCTGATAATTAGGCCAGAGTAGAGTGTTTTATGCATGCTGGTCAGTTAAGGAATAAGGCATGTTCAGGTGACTGTGATATGCAGCAGCAGCTACATTTACAAAAACACAATCAGGTACTTGGAGCAGGCTTTCAAGGTGATGCAGCCCTAGACAAAATCTGTTTAGTGTGTTCAGTCTATGGGTCAAATCCTCTTTAAAAAGAGAGATATTGATGTTAACTAATACTTGCAGAAGTATTAAAAGACCCTAAAGTGATTATGTTTACAAGTGCAGCAGTTATGGTATTCGCAATGAAGTAGTGCGTAGACAGAGTTTAAATAGTCAGTCAATAAGGGATTATGGGAAACAGGTGTGAAGGCTTACCTGAGCAAACACTAATAAATAACCTTTAAAGTCCCCTAAAGCTATTGTCTGCAAGTTTCAGAGTTGTTTATTTATTCACTCTTTAGAGGTAATCATATTGCAAAGACATTGGCACAATGCTCCGACACATGCAGCAGAATTGCATTGTAGCCTCAGTGTGGTACATAATAGGAAAAAAATGTCAGGTGTTATTGAACGCTGGTGTCTGTCCTACCAACCACAACAACCTCCACCCCCTGTCCCTGAGGTGGAATAGATTCTGCCAAAATAATCACTGTCAAGGCCGATCCAATCAAGGTATTTCGTCTTCTACAAGCCCTCTCTTTAACACACATTTTGCTTTCTCTCTTATATATTTACATGTGTTTGTGAAATTTAAACCATGTGATCTGCTTTCCTCCTACCCAATGTGTGTTGTGAGACAGTGTTCTGGTTCAGATAACAACACTGTAATGAAATAAGGGAGCTCCCAGGCAAAGCGCACACACACACACACGCAGCACCAGCAGTGCTGTAGTGGGAAATAAGATGCATAGTGTGCTTTGCCCTTGGCTGTATGCGAGTGATTGTGCATGGAGAGCGGGAAATAGAGAACTGAGGAAGGAAAATAGGGGGGACTTCATACATTTGTATGGCCGCACAAGATAAGGTCAGTTGTGTGCCATCGTTACTAGGCAACACTCCAACCCGGTATTGGATTGAGTTGTGAAGCTGAGCAGTCAGATTCATGAGTGCTATTGGACTCATCTTGTTCAGGAGAAGAATGACGCCCTTGCATGCTTGTCTTATGTTCTAATTGTCAAACACAAATAGACAATTCAAATTGTCAATTCACAATATCAAATGATTTATTGTAAATAATCCAAATGAAGGCAAAGAACACATGAATACAGGTAAGTAACCAGTCTCTCCAGGTAGCACAGGGATGCAAATGGGCAGCGGAGTATTAATGAGTAAATCCAGCTGATCGAAGAAACAGGAACACAGGATTCCAACAGGCACAACCAGGAGAGCTGGAAAAACGACCAAAACGATCTGACAACACAAGACGAGAAACACAGGTGTTAAATAGCTAAGCTCATAATGAGCTACAGCTGGCGTGTATGAAACGTACAATCACAGTCACGCCCACTTTCACAACACAGAGAAGTCAGAATGAGTCGATGAACCCATGGACCGTGACAGTATTTTAAACGGGTCATGACACAAGGAATACATCCTGCAAGATTCAGAGCATAAATGTTTGTGATTGCAATAAGATACCAGTCAAATGCTGTGCTGTTCATTGGCTAAGATGTTAGCTAAACAAACACTGACTATTACCCCTAAAGGTTAGGGGTAACACTTAAATCTGACTTTTTTAATCCCAGAATTACAACAGTGTGGAAAAGGGGCATAAATTACTCAATTTTGACAACATTGTCAACAACCAATCTGCGTAATCCAGTGTGAGAATTAAGTAATTGATAACACTTGTAATAGAATTATTGTTTTGAGTATAAGCACAGCTGTGAGGACACAGGTAATTATACTAAATATCAGCTCTTGGAATGCTGTTAGTTCAGTTATATTTGAGGATAAATTGAATTTGAATAAATTGTTTAAAAAATGTGGTTTTATACAGTGCATATATCTCTGCTATGCAACAATTTAAAATGATCCCGCTGACAAGTACAGTCTTATGTTTTAAAATAATATTTGCAAGAATGTTGCTCTGTTCTCCATAGTGAAAAGCACACAGCACTCTTCACTTCTTGTTGTCCCACCCCATCTCCCTACCACTCCCTCACCATTTCTCTCTCTCTCCTCCCCTCATTCTAGCATTCTAACTCAGTGCTCTAGTTTAGTACTTCAAGGTTGCCCACATATATTCTACTCCATGCCTTATGGCCAGCCAATGGCAGACAAGCAGCAGTTGCAGTAAAAGGGTGGAGCTATCATGTGATAGTGGAAGATGTGAGGTGCATTTGGTTGCTGCCACTCGTGTGTGATGCTTTTTAGTGCGGCAGGCCACATCACCTGAAGAACCTTAACACCAAGTGTGTTTTTTATTTGAGATATTATGACAATTGGCTGATTCATCTCACTTCCACTACTCAGGGAAGGTTTTTGTTTACAAAAATACTGTAAAACAGCTGAGAGAATTTGACATTAGAAGCAGTATAAATAACACAATATTCTCATCAGAAATCCACACCTAACTGTATTACTGATTTACATATGTAATATGTAATATAATATGGTACTACAAGACACCATATTTTTCATCAGTAAAATCCAACACTTGTTCCAACACTTTATGGTGGAACTATGGTAGAATCTAAAGACAATTTTAAAATGAAACATACTTTAATTTTTCACCCAGTCCTCTCTGAAAGAAACTGTATGTATTTGTGAGATGTGTAATAGAATACATGATGTCCTTATTGTTATATTGGAGTTTCATTTTTTATTTAATTTTTTGCTTTGCTCTATCCCATTTTAATGTGCAGAGATAACTACCGTAAATGAGCCTTTCCTAGTTTCACATTAAAAAAAGTGTGGGCTCTTTTGACTTTGGCATTTAGGAACTACTTACAGTAGCAACTACCCAGAACACACTTTACAGCAAACAAACTAATGCCATTCTAACATCATGGCAGCCAGGTTTGTATGGGCACCACTCTCATAGACAAAATTCTTTTTAGAAAATTTAAGTATTTATTTCATTAGTGGTGCTTGTGAAGCAAAGCATAACTATTACTCTCTTGCATTACTTTTTTTGGACAAAACTTTGGTACGTAACTCATCTCACATGGTTTGTCAGAGACCCATAAATGAGTGGTCAAATTGACTGGCTTATTGAGAAGAGGTGTGCTATAACTTTTATAAGCGATCGGGTGTACCATATTGTTAGGACATGCGAAAAAGTGGGCGAAAATTCTATAGACTTAACATTGGGCTGAATTTTGTGACGTTATAGTTCCGCATTAAAATGTTGTAGAGACTTGGGGGTGGGCTCATATCACTTGGCTTAGTAATCAGCAATAAATGGTGACATTCATAAACTTCATAGCCATGCCCTAACAACCACTTACAATACCCTAGCAATCACCCCATTGACTTCTATTTAAAAACGGTGAGAGGCATCAGAACATCGTGGAGACAAGTGGGTGGCCTCTTTTAACTCAGACTGGCAAGTAGTGTTTTATTATTACCATGGACACTTTCCAGCCATTCCCTAGCAACCATTTAGTTCACCCTAGCAACCAGCATTAGTTATATCTCAGCACCAGAACACCATAGAGACATGGTTGGCTCCTTTGATTCACACACACATCCATCTATTGGTTTCACCCTGTTAATGGTCTAGCTACACCCTAGCAACCATGTAATAACATGAATAAACCATATCTCAGCTTTAGAACATTATAGAGACATGTGGTTGGGCTTATTTGATTTGGGTTTCAACTTCCTGACCACACCCTAGCAACCATTTAGATCACTCTAGCAACCTCATAACATCATAAATAAGCCATATTTTAGTATATCTATCATGTCTATCTAGTTATTATTATTATTTTTATTATTATTAGTGGTGCAGCACATTTCAACTTTAACTGCAAACCATTTTCATAATTACTCTAGCCTTTGCCCTGGTAATGCAAGGACAAAGTGTGTTAGACCCTTTTCAATAGGGATCTCATTGTAGGAGTCTTTGAGCTGACCTTTAGCTCAATAATGTTCTGTTAGCCCCAGTCAATCTGCCCTTGTGCCAAAGGTCATCTTTATACTATCAGTACAAACTTAACTGTGATAGAAAGACTGCAAGACTCAAAGAAATGGTTTACTAAAATAAAACACCTATAACGGCACAATAATAGTATGCTAATAACTGGTAAATTAAGTTAATAGTAACTTAACTAAGTTAAGTTAACTAGTAAGTTAATAACTGGTAATCTTCTCCTCTGCTGAAGCTTGTGTTTAGCATCCAAGATTAAATACTTGCATGTTACGCTGAATTACTACATATGTGAGAATCAATTTACTGCCAATAATGTCAATGCACAGTTTTGCATCCTTTCGATCATCAGCAGAAGGGAAGGTTACCAGTAAATAACAACTTTTGATGGTCTAATACTAAAACAAGCTCCCCCAAAAACTTCATTTATGGGCGTTATATACATTTACATTGAATGATTTATAATGTGATTTTATCTTGGACATGTATTTAAATGGTGCATTAGTAATGAAACTTTTAGAGGGTCATTTACATGTTGTTACATTTGGTCCGCCACACACATCTCATGTTTTTATTGCCTGCATTTTTTAGCATAACAAAACACATCAAATGCTGTTTCTCATAGACAAATCTATTCTTGGCTAATGGGCAGTTTACTGAAAGGGGAAACCTGATCCACTGCAGGGTTTCTCGAAGTCAGCAGGCTGACATTTGGCCACTGATAGCCTGGCGTGTGTTTGGTTGTAAGAGAACACTGGGCCTCAGTGGAGTTGTCAAAACAAAGGGGTTACTCTCTCTGGGAATGACTGACTGAATCTGAACTTGTGTATGCGTATAGGGGGTATGTTAGGGGTATGTCATCATTGTGTATGTTAGCTCAGAAGGAAGGCCCACTGTCTTGAAAAAACCCTGGATTAATGCATTGTTTACAACCCAACTACTATCATTGATATGAAACTTTTAGTTGATATGAAACTTTTAACGTCCACTGAAAATAGTGTTATTTATAACTCTTGATAACTCTTGAGTTATCAAGGATAATGAAATGTTTTTTTAACTGTCTGATTCTTTCTGATTAAATGTTTTCTTAATGTATATGGATTATATATATAATGTTCTGATGACAACAGGAGTCACAGTTCATGCTCCTAAGAGCAAATTAGTGTTTTGAGTCTCACAGTGTAAGTGGCCTAGTTGTCCCAGTGTCCTGGTTGCTCACACTTACTGAAGATCCTCCCATTTACCATCAGAGGTCTCTCTCACCTGATATTGATTCAGACTCTATTTCCCAGCAGCACACAAACCGGGACTGATTACATTTACACCTGAACCCCATTACACATACTGTTTTAGCACTCAGCTCACCATGCTCAGTGCAAAATCTTGTTTTGCCTTGACTAACATTTGAGTGCTCTTCACCCTGTATTTTGTCGTACCTGTTTTTACCTTTGCTCTTTGGATTACTTTCAATTATTGCTACCTGCCTTTTGACCCTGCCACCCTGCCTGACTGTGGATTACTGCCTACTGTTGTTTGCTGCCTACCCCGACCTTTTGTCTGTTTTTTTTACTAGATTTATTGTTCTGTCTACATTGCTGGTAATTCGACCTTCACTTGTTTGTGATGGCACACCAACAAAATGTAAAGGATTTTGGTGCAATGTTTTATGTTTGTGGCTCAACAACCCACATACCCCAATGATAAAACCAAGGTTCCTCTTTACTTTGCTCTTTACTAATTGGGAAAGCATTAGATTGGGCACTACTATCTGGTCCCAACAGGGTTTAGCTCTTGTCATTTTTGAAAATTTCATTCAGTGGTTACAGGCCTTTTTAAAACATCCTGAAGAAGGAAAGAGTGCAGAGGAATACTCACAATCAAACAAGGGAGGAATACTGTGCCTGAGTTTTCACTTTTTGCATGTTAGGTGCACAGACAGTGTGGGTTGATGACAAAACTCAATGGGCTTAACGTTGAAATGTAATCTGAGCTGGCATGCCGTAATGAAGGGAAAACGCTGCATCAATTATTTGATTTTAAGATTTATCAACAGATATCAGGCCCATATAAAACAAGCTACTTATTACTGATGAGTCGCGACTCGGAAGGAGCTATTATTAAGGTCCTCCTAGGGTCATATCTCAGAAGTTGCTTTGTCTTAAAAATACAATTACAAGTGGGATGCAATTACAAGCCTGACCTCTGAGGTGCCTTCAACTTGATCCGCATTCGTGAGAATGATAAACTGTATTTTGTCACATTCAGCATGTCAGAGCGGTCCTGAAGCAAAGGAGGAGTGTGAATTTCATCAGACTGCTATTTCCTTTCTGGTTAACATCATAAGTGCATAGGGGGTAGCTATGGATAAGCAGTGCTTAACTGGCCACAACCCACCACGTGAGAGTTACAATGATTCCTCGGGTTCACTAACTTCTATAGAAGAACCATCAGAAATTTTAGCCCTATTACTGTTTCTCCTACTTCCATGGTAAAAGGCAAACACCACACTCTACATTGGTCAAATGGAGCTGTCCAGGCCTTCAATGATCTAAAGGAGCGCTTTACCTCTGCACCCATATTAAACCATCCTGATTCTAGCCTACCTTTAGTGGAATACAGGATGCAGGGCCATTCCAGCCCCAAGTATTCTCCAGGACAACAGGTGTCTGTCTGAGATGATAGACAAAAGTAGAGAAGGCATGTCATTAGTGTCATTACTTCAAAATGTTTTTCTTTTTAGGGTACCTTGCGAGAGAGGATTAAGCTAAGCACTGGGGAACCTCAGGGTTCAATTCAATTTTATTTATATAGCGCTTTTTACAATGTTACATTGCTTCAAAGCAGCTTTACATAAAAAACAAAGAATAATAATAAAACACAGAACAAATGTCAGATATGTTAATGGTATTGTTGCAAATAATATGTGTGGGATAAGACTAATTACGTATACTAGGCCTATAGTATGTTTCAATTCAATTCAATTCAGCTTTATTTGTATAGCGCTTTTCACAAAAGGACATTGTTACAAAGCAGCTTTACATGTATGATAAATGTACACAGAACACA
>JAZGTJ010015692.1:0-13202 GCA_036877575.1 Botia almorhae | reverse complement strand
GGCGAGGAAATTCATGAGTCATAACCTGAACTGCTTTCTTTTTAAAAGTAAAAAGAAGGCCGACGTCTTTTGTGAAACACGAAGTTCAACAAAGCTTTGTTGCTTTGCCCGATGGTTCTTTGTCATTCTCTGCATTCGGTTGCCTTCCTGTAACTGTACTTCAAGAACAAGTTTCTATAGCAACCCGTGCAGCTATTTCCTTGAGACAAAGGCGGGACAATACATCACTTAATGGAGATGTCTTGCTCAAACTTTGACCTGCTTTCTACCCCAAAGAGGAAGAGCGAGTACTTACAGACACAAGGCCGAACACAATGGAGCTGTAAAACATCACAGAGTTACACACACGCACCCAAACAACAAGCCCAGACACAAAAGCATCTGTAAATGTTGCCGGTCAGAGCAGCGGTAAGTTGAACTCTTGACCTCTTGGATGACCCCAGATGTCACTAAAGAAGCAACAGGGAACGTTCTCAGAACATTGGCTTGGTATGTTCTCTCAAAGTTCTCTCAAAGACATCAGAAAACGCTATTCCTAAGTTGTTAGTGGAACATTTTAAAAATGATACCTTTGTGCTAAGTTTTTGGTAACTTTGAGAGAACATTAGGCAATGTTCTGAGAACATTCCCTGTTAGCTGGGGATCAACAGAACTGGCTTCAAGGCATTTTTGTTTATGTATTGCAGCATTAATCTATCCCTCCAAAGTCTCTCTCCTCAAACGCTTAGAGCACCACTCCTCTCTCTCCCCACCCAACACAGCCGAGCCAAACCGAGCAGCTTTCTCATGTAAATCATGCACTTTGTCCCAGTGTGGATTATCCTGCAGTGGCTTTTGTTTCGACCTCTAGCGGAGCCCCGCGACCTCAGCCTCCGCCTGAGACACAAAGATCCCTCGCGCGCCACCCGTCATCAAGCACGTCCCTCCACGCACAAATTAGTCGCCCGCAATTCCACCACTGTCAGTGAAGAGGCCCCTCGCTCTGTAATGACACATGCTGCCCAACTGCCAGACCGAATCGCAATCGACCGGCCGCCTGTTTTTAACAGCGCTTTGAAGTTTTGTCATGATGCAAGTTCACTAGTTACGACATATTCCCTTTAACACAAAAACAATCGATTATCTCAAGGTTTTTCCAACACCACCAAGTTTTTTTCCCTCTAAAATAAAGTTAAAAATTCCTGTGCATTGCCGCAGGATGCAAATCTTTATCGGATAAAGTTTAAGTCAAAGATCTCCGGGCATAACTGTGTGTTTGTTGGCTTGTTTCTTGATGCATTTTCTGGTTTCTTTTTTCATATTGTTTGTCTAGAGAAAAAGATTGAGTTGTCTGAACTGTCTCCTCTTGAGATCTTAACAATGTCTCGAAATATTCGCCGATTTGTGCGCAAAATACCGAAGCAATCAAAAGATATTAAAACATTTTTGAATTAAAAAAATTCTCATCGAATTCCTTTAAGACCAAATGACGTAAGTTATGTCTTGCAACGTATATTTTATAGCGCTTCGCTTCTTTACTTATATAATTATTGACACGTCTGGTGTGAGGGCAGATCTCATTCTCTCCTCTCAGCCCCGCGGAGACCGTGAACTGCACAAGCCGTCCCAGGTTTGATAATGAGAGACAAGCTGAGCCCTCAGGTGATGCACAAGTATGAGAGAATCCACAGTAGCCATAACCTGATCTGAACCAACTCAAGCGAAGACTGAAGGAACTGGGCAGCATCGTTTGAGTAAACATGCATGTGTTCCCAACAGAAAACATTTTCAGAACGTTCTCTAACAGGCTCTAAAAGTTCTCTCAAAGTTCTCAAAAACGTTCTTTCGGTAATGTTAGTAACATTCACTTTTAAATGGATCATAAACGTTGTTATAACATGTTGTTAAAGTTTTTTGATCTAAACGTTATATAAGTAGTTGTTTTAGCAGACCAGAATTTTAGATTATTATATTATTAATGTATTTATTTAATGCCAGTTATATCCAGAGACCAGACTGTCTCGAATATTCAGAGACCAGACAGAATTAGTGGTTTCGCTCTTTTGACTTTAGCCAACTGGGAACCACTGATAAATGCCTTAGCAACCACCCAGAACACCCTAGCAACATGCTAAAAGGTCACATAGTTGCAGCAAGCTTTGTGTTATTTTGTAGTTCCCTTTATTTTTTCAGAAAAAGCAAAACTCTAGTCCAATGTAGCTCAGCAAAAAACTACGCACAACATCTGGAACTAAATATTCTACACAAATGTCCTTGAAAAACAGGGACATTGTGTGTTTGGTGGTCTTATAAATTCCCCTGTTTTAGTCTTATCAAATTCTATTAAACTAGGAACAAAAGCTTGCAGGAATGGTTTTCTTCTAGGTCTCAGACACATCAACAAAACATCAGGAAGATGAATGAGGCAAGAGTCTGTCTCTTAATTACATGAGTTAATTAGAGAAAAGACAATCCGGTCACCCCAAATCTCTCTAAAGTCACTTTAGCAGATCACCAGTTAAACTGAACTGAAAACGTGCAACAGCAGGCAGCAGTTTTGTTTGGACTTTGTTACTGCAAGAATGGTTTTTCATAACTTTGACAGAACTTTTAGAGAACGTTCTGAGAACATTCCCTGTTAGCTGGGTGTTGGTCCACCAGAACACAGAAAACCTTTCCCGAATGCCAAACAACCCCCTCCCCAGACCCATAAAACATACATGACGAATCTGGTTAGGGAATAAAAGATGACTAGAACAATATAGGGTGGAAAACTCGAGGCCTGGCGTGGGGTGAGAGAAAGGGGGTGTGAAGCGTAAAGGATCCACAAAAACCACAATGTCCCAATAATGGAGGCACACAAAAAGCAACAGACACCTCCTTTCTGTTCTGCACGACTGAATGGCCAAGATAAGGGAATTTTGGACTACACAGACGGGCTGCGATTGGGTTTTCGGTGGACTGGCATTATGCATGTGTTTGAGAGTTCAGGCTGATAATGCAGCGTTTTGTCTGACAATATTTGCTCTTTCTGAGGTACACTCTGTCTTTCCTGTGCTGTGTTTTTGTGAAGTTTGCCTGTGCAAAGACATTTTTGATACATGATATATAACTTAAAAAAAGGTTCTACTAATGTTACTGCAAGAACTTTGAGAGAATGTTTAGAGAATGTTAGCATAAGTTCTGAGAACGTTCTCTGTTAGCTGGGTAATCAGCCACAATAGCACCTGCTGAATCAAAGCAGACAATCAAAGCAACAGCCTGTGAGGGGTGTGTACTGTATACACGGAAATGTGTCTGTATACACGCAATTACGTGTCAAATCAAAACATGTTGTCATTTTGTCTCATAAAAAGACAACAGTATGTGACAGCTACATAGTTAAACATACATAGTTTAAACATAATTAATTATTCAACCTTACACTAGTCACAGACATCGAAATGTAAATTGATATAATAATATACTTCTATATATTAGCTTCATACATCCCACCTGAATCCCCTCAGCTAAGCGTTTATCTTGAATACGTTCCAACTTGGTTTTTTGGTGTGGAGTAATAACATAAATCATAAACGACTCATTGCTGGGACATTTAAGGGCATAAAGATTAATCAGAACGTGCTTTTTGAAGCTGCGTGCTTGTGTGCATGTTCGGAAAATTCCAGCGCGAGGTGAACTTAAGGTAGCTCGGATGGTGCTGCTTGGGAAAATATGGAGAAAATATTTAACTCTTTGTTTGTAGGCTACATGCTTCTAATTGTGAGGTAATCGGAGGGTAAAGTCTTAGTTTGCAAAGGAAAAAATCAAAGGGTTAATCTGAAGCGGACATATATATAAATATTAGCATCGTTTATTACCAGCACTCTGGAATACTTGATCCTGGTTGGTTAATCAGAATATACAGCTGTGCTAGTTCAGTGTCTCTAGCTGTGCTAGTTCAGTGTAGCTGTTATATTTATTACTGTAGCAAAGTTCTCGCAAACATATCAAAAATGTTCATAGAACCTTTTTCTCTTTTTTTCACGTTATATATAATATATCGAAACCCTTATTCTTAAGTAGTTATGTTAAAATGACTTTGGGGCTCGTCCAATCAGAATTCTGAAAAGTTTACAATAAAACTTTCCGAAGTAAATAAAAATATTGTTTAGTCACTTTACGGACTAATTTCCTTTCAATACAGCCCAGAAAGTAGATTTTTCCAGATTTCCCAGTAATTGTGTCCCCACATGCATAAGTGGTCATAAAAACACACACACACACACACACATCCTCAGCTTGACCTCTGACATCGCCGAACTCAGTTTTTTGCTTTCCAAGGAACTTCTTCATTTGGAGAGTGAGACAAAGCGATCTGTTGCCTTTGTGTGTGTGACATCTTAAAGAGCCACAATATGGCCCGTCAGGAATCAATGGGGACAAACAATAGAGTTTTCCCAAAGGGTTCCACGGGGAGGGCCCTCAGGGGCCGGGCCTGGCCGTGTACCATCTCGACCACTTGGCAGAAGAGCTGGGCCATGTGAAGGCCTCTTCCAGGGGACCGGGGGTGTGAGGGTGACAGGCAAGGGTGGATCTGAATGCTTGTCTACATACTGAACTTGATTTTTCAGTTCACTCGGCAGATAACGCATGTACACACACATATATGCATATCTCGCCTCCAGGCCATATGTAGCCAACAGATGGTTATAAAATAGCTCGAAACTTATGGCTGCCTATAACATCCATATAATAATAGCCCACAGGAAGCTTGTATCGTTAGGAAGTTGCTTTTTCACACCAATATATTTTAATTTGGGAACCGCTTTGCCTTTAAAATGATTCAGATAAATGATAACAAAAACATGGACACACACGAGACTGGATGCGCACCAGCGCTTCAGAGAATCTGACAAGTAATGTTTGGAATATCTTTAGTACCGTGGCTAAATTTGACTAAAACCGCAAATAATATTTATGATGATTATGCGTCTCTATTTGTGTACTAACACTACGATTTAAGCATTTCTTGATGCCACAAATTCTCCAGTCAAATATCTAGCAAAATACATTATCATAAAATGACGTAACAGTCAGATTTATGTTTTCAAAAAACTGCTGTAAAAACTTTCCGTTCGCATTACTGAGCATTTTTTGCTGAAAGCATTAAAAGTGAACTATTGCAAAGTCCTCCTCATAAGGATTGTGGGTAATATTCGCTTATATAAAAGATAAAGTAGCTTATGTGACCTCAGCGACTTTAGCTCACTATTTTCAGCAAACTATGATTTTGGATTTTTTTTAATTCACAAGACTTTCATCTCTCATCACTTCCCCCGAGATTTGCTCTACATACAGTACCAGAGGTCTGCTGTGACTGGAAATTATACACCTCTACAAACCAGAGCCTAAAACTTCAAAATAAAACAATGGAAACATTACGTAAACATTCTTTAAGCCTACAAATGTCAGCTGGGTAGATCCTGTCCTTGAATCTGATTGGCTGAGAGGTATTCCAGGAGTGCTTATATAGTATAGTACTGTTTTTGCATCACTTAAGATTATAAATGTGCTGACATTATCTTGCTCTTGTAATACTGATCATGTGATCTTTACATGTATTCAGAAAAGGTCTTTACATATTCTGCTTCCATTCCGATGAACTACTTCCTGTTGCATTGTCCTATAGCTGGGTGTTAAAACAGACTAGCAGAATGTTAATGCTCCATACGCGTCGATATGGACTCAACAGAAGGTCATTCCTCTGTGTTTTTGACCATCTGTTACACACAACGGAAAAACAAGCCTGTGATATACACATGCACACACATGCTTGCCAACAACTTACCCATACACACATGAACAAACACTTTACTAACTGTTACTGGATGACAATCACCCCCCGACAGCTAATAACGTGTTGGTCAAAAATATAATATCTAATAGCAAATGGGCTAGACTGACTCCTATACTGTTTATACATACAGAGTAGCTCCTGACAGCTCCAAATGGCTGTTAAAAAAATTGTAAATCCAAAATGAACTTCAAAAGTTGTTCATACAACTTGTGTGTTATATTTTATGATAGCTATGCGCCGTGAGATACTGTAAGTATGTGATCGCAAGCTACACTATAGCTCGACCAATAAGATGGTGTTTATTTTTACTGTGAGAACGAATTACTGGCTTTGATGGCTTTGTTGCATGTTTCTCTTGAGCTTGACCTTCACAGGTCAGGGGAGCATTTGTTACAAGCTGCCATGCGTGCTGTCTGACTCCCATAATTGACATTTAATGGAGGCAAACTTTAGATCTGTTCATCCCATGCTCAGAACGGGCCAGAAGGCTTGAGGACGGAGGTCAGCTGTCTTTCTGCCAAGCCCATCTGTCCAACATTCCACATCAGGACCAGCTATCCGTCCACCCACAGTAAGGGGGAGGAGCCACGGTCGGCTCCGCCCCTGCTGTCTGCATGACCATCGCTGACAAAGCACTTACTGCCATACACAGTAATGTGTCGGGGAAAGTTACTTTGGAAGTAAGACTTACGATTGTGTTACTTCATAAAAAAGTTACTTATGTTGTTTATATGAAATGTAACATTAAAACAAGACATTCCTGTTTTTAATGCTCTACTCTATTTGCAAATGTGCTTGTAAATGAGAAATGGACATGCTAGCTGTAAGCATGGACAGGCTAGCATGCCTGCATGAACCCGAATACACATTTATTTGGGTAGAAAACTGTGAAGGAAGCAGTTTTTGTTGCACTGAACGGCACGCTTGTAGCGTAAATGCGTAAAAAGTCACACGATAACATATGTAAAGCAATATGTTTATATTTAAATGATAACTTTTAGGGAAGGTTTAGAGAACGTTATGATAACATTTCCTGTTAGCTGGGAGCGTTAATGGATTTTGCTTTGATTGACAGTAAAACAGGCGATCTGATCGTCGTCCATTTTGAAGTTTTCATTTTAAAGAACAACAAACATACGATTTACACCCCATTGCTTTGCTGTCAACATGAAATGAAGCAACAGATTTCCCGGATTCACAGACCGAAACAAAGTGTAAAAGCAGCAACAGTCAGTCTGAGAAATCATGTAAAAGTTCAGCTTACTGACACCACACGACAGAAAGCACCCGCAGGTGATTGAGCAGAAGGTCATCTGAGCAAGTCTGAAAAACGCAAATTATTTTGAGGTATTTGCCCCTAGTAATTCCTTCATTATAACAGACACCTATTAAAGCATTATAATGGACAGTGAGATGTTTAAACACACACACACACACACACTTGTGCTCTGTCTCCACTCAGCCGGTTGTTTGCCAGAGAACGGCCAGAGGGGCTGAATATTATGAGAAAAACTTTCATAACATTTTCTCATGAATGTTTTCTTTCCTCACCTCGTGGACACGTTCATGTTTTTGCATGTGTCACACACACAACAGACAGTCAAAGGCGTTTCAAAAACAATTAAAGGTGATTCACTGTCTTTACCGAACAGAATTGCAAAGATAATTATTATTAAACGGGTTTCCGAGCACTTTCACTTCCACAACCACAGCACACATACTAAAGCAATATTTCAACGATTGCAAAATGTAGCTCAGGAGACGAACGGTTTGTGTTTTCATCTGTGTATTGATCTATGTTCAATTCTTCAAATGTTCCCTGAACTCATCATTACTTTAATGAGCCAGTTTTAACTGAACTTCTGAATATATTCTGACAGATATTCTGAATATGTTTCTGAAACACACAGAATTCCAATTAATACAGGCATGTGACAGCTGTCATATTTAAATTTATACGCCACATAAGTCATTAGTCAACATCCATTTTTTTAAAAAAGTTGAATTAACGTTATTGTTTGGCTATAAAATGTTATTCAAACTTTTTAAATTCTGCTTAAAAAGTTTTTTAAATGTTCCTCTAACAACTTAAGAAAAACATTGATATATAAACTATCAAACGTTAAAAACATTCTACTAACATCACTGCAGGAATGTGTTTTGATAACTTCAAGAGAACTTTTAGAGAACGTTAGCCAATGTCCCTGTTAGCTGGGTATACACATGATAAAACATTTTACACATGAATAAATGAGAACTCAAGTTTCCTGCCCACAATGTAAAACAAGTCAGATGATATTTCCCTCAGAAGTGTTAATGTATGAGCTGCAGAGATATGAGAGAGATATATGTCAACAGCCATTTCTCTTTGACATCCTCTTATTGACTGACAAGATGCCTCGGGGGGTCATAACTAAAGTAACACATTTGATCTTTTATCTAATGAGGAACATCTCACAACATCTTGAGGGTAACCAAGAAGACTCTGGGAGTGTATCTCTCTGTCTGACCCCAGATCTATGCACGCCCCATTACGACTGTTTTAATTTACAGATAAGTTATCAGCGAATCAGATATCAGTAAGTTATCAGCGAATCAGATATCAGTAAGTTATCAGCGAATCAGATATCAGTAAGTTATCAGTTAATCAGATATCAGTAAGTTATCAGCGAATCAGATATCAGTAAGTTATCAGCGAATCAKATATCAGTAAGTTATCAGCGAATCAGATACATCTGATCTGAATGTTACGTGTTGGATTTCAGCAAGATTCTTTTAAAGCAGCTGAAGGCTTGCTTGGACAGTTTTGGACACTTGAGTTAAATTACACACGCCAATCAATTTTGTCCAGTAGTTTGTTTTTTGCCTGAAATTAAAGTACTTAAAGGGATACTTCTAAAAATAAAAAATCTTTTATCATTAACCTGTCATCATGTAATTAAAAACCTGTATCGTTTTCTTCCGTGGAAAACCATTTTTTCAGAATGTTTGCCGACTTTATTCCATACAGTGGGATAAAAATATTTCTTTGAATTATAAACATTCCACTAACAACTTAAGAATCTTTTCTAACTTTTTAAATCTTTTTTAACTTTGAGAGAACCTTTCGACAGCGATAGTCACGGTTCTGAGAATGTTCCCTGTTAGCTGGGTATGATTTAATGTTCATTTTCTGTTGCTGAATGAATAGACAGTTATTTGTTCATATAGTAGTCATCATGGAAACATATTTGATTTATGTTAGGTTGTGTAATCTGTTGAACTCGTACAAAAGCTGTCAACTCTTGAAACAGGCCTGGAAGAGAAAGTTAGGTCATATAACTGTAGCTCCAGGCCTGAACCAACACAACACACACACACACACACACACACACACACACAATGGAGAGTGATGTGTAGCTATAAATATCTGAAGTGTTCTGTCAGTGTAAAACAGTCATGAGTCTTCAGCTGTACTGTATGAAAAATGAGCACTGATGGATTCAGGAGATACAGGTATGAATGGAGTTTAAGGTTCCAAGTTCAGATCCTGCCTCACAGATATGCTGATATACACAGACATATGCAAGAATGTAAGAATGTTATCCTAATGTTTTCCCTGTACTAATGTACTGCACTATTACTGTATGCCTACTGTACCATTACTTTATCAATGTACTTTACCACAACTTTACTATTACTGTACCACTACTGTACCAATATACTGTGCCACAACTGTACTATTACTGTACCATTACTGTACCAATGTATTGGCCCACAACTGTACTATTACTGTACCACAACTGTACTATTACTGTACCAATGTGGTACAGTACAAACAATGTAAAACAATGCAGTACAGTAGTATTTTGTAAGGGCTGGTTCCTCAAAGCTTTATTTTGCACTTTGAAGTTTGTAATTATTCATTATAATACACAGGAAGCTATACAAGATGTTTCTTGTATCATATTAGACATCTATTTTGCTTCTCTTGTTGAAAACAGCACTGAATGAATGAGATCATTGTGTCTGTCACAATCCCCCTAAACAAACTGTAACAGTACAGTACACAAGCCCCACTATCTCAAACAATCTCTCCCGGCGAAAGCGACTCATGTTTTTATCCTGTTTATAACTTTCACCCATTTACTGAAAAGGGAATTCAAATCTTTGGTATAAAGACCTTATTAGTAGCAGGACTTGAAATTTGCATGACAGTCACCGTGTCATCAGCTTATAAGAGGGACGGCGTCTCAAATCTCAGAGAGAAAAGCCTCATTGGAAGCAAGAGGAGAGCGTATAAGGAGCGCTGTGCCTTTAAAAGCAGAGCGGGAAATATGCAAATGACGTTTAGGTTAGCGTGGCTGTTTTTTTATATATATATATTTCTATTCCCTCACGATAACACATAAATAAAAATATTAACTGTCGTTTTGCATATTTGTGAACAATATTTGCAAACGGCTGTACCTCCCTTATCATAAACTGCCTCACCCAGCGGCTAATGCAAACTGCTTGTAGACACTACCACCAAAACACGATTGTTCCCCTTTTTGTGAGCAAACAGAAGCCCATTAGACATGATATATATAATATATAACTCTCTCTCTTTCTCTCAAACACACACACAAACACACACTTACACAAACTCTCTCACACACACACAGGCTGAGCATAAACATATTGCACACACAACCACTCAAACCCACATCCACATAAGTGTGAATCTCTCAGACAGACACACACACTCTCTCTCTCTCTCTCTCTCTCTCTCACACACACACACACACACACACACACACACATACACATACAAACTCTCTCTCCCTCTCAAACACACACAAACAAACACCCACGGGCATTATGGCTTCTTAATGAATTCTGGGCCATGATGCTTATTGAATGCAGTCGGGTCATTAGCATAATTTGCTTCGCTTCCAAGATTTCAATTATGAAGCCCTAAATAAACCAAACCGCGGCTAATTCAATACGACGTGACATAAACACACAGTTCGATTGTATTTGCATGTTGAATTCATTTCACTGTTTGTCATTTAAAGCATAACACATTTACATTAAACTGAAGCGTGTCCGTAACTCCAGCAGCCAGAGATGAGAAAGTCTGGCAGTACCACAAGAAAGGATTTGTGAACTGCTGTTATACTGATTTGCATGATCCAGATATGAATATGAAAATAAATTGGTTTAGTCGTCTTTGAGATGATGACACTGATAGGTGATAACAGAACGACGCTGTTTCTTGCAGGCCGTAATTTTAACATTGCGGTGATATTTTTGTTGCTCCACCAATGGCGTAAAACCATCATGTTTCCATTTGCTGTAATAATTGTATGTTTATGTTTGTTTCTCACTGTACAAATTCATACAAAATCGGCACCTTGTATAATAGCTGCATGTTTCTGTGAGCTGAGACAATGTGTAATAACAAAGGAAGCTGTGATTGGTCACTTTACCTGTCACTCAGTCGGTCTTTTCCTGTCTACAGTATGTGAGCAACTCTTGATTTGAAAAAAGTGGACCAGACTTCATGCTGAAAATCAAAAATTAGAAAACAATCCTTTATGCAATTTTGCAGGTGGGTCTAGGGACACAGAAATCTTTCAAAACACTTCTGCCTACATCGAAATGATCCTGTTTCCGACTATGCATCACCTGCATGACACGCGTTTGATTTGGCGATGCTCCTCAAACTTCAGCGGGTGAATTCCTGGAGACTGCATGCCTCGCAGCTGCTCACTGCCAGCAGACGAGTGGAGATACATTCAGAGGTCACTGGACAAATAAATCCATGTCAAACAGAGCACCTGTTACACACACTCCAAACAAAGCTTGTCAACACTTGTAGAGATATTTATCTAACTGAAAATCAGGGCGGGAGATAAAGAGCGCTGGTGAGGTGAGCAATCAATGCGTTATCTCGCCGCACGCGTCGTGCACGGACGCGAGGACCCGCTGGAGTTTATCACCTGTCTGTCTCACTGAACAGCATAGGCTTGTAAAGGTACGTTAGGTGGCCGATAATGAAATAAATCTGATGATAAGGGAGGTATCAGTTATCGTTCAAATTTTTACCAACCAGCTTTTTAAATATTCAGTTGTATGTTGTAATCTGTTATATAAACATGAGGTAAAAATAAAGTCTTTGCAAATGTTGTTTAAACATTTTGTTTGAATTTTTATCACTCTTGTAAAAGGTTTTTAAAGGCACAATGAAATAAAAATAAGACCACTTATATACACATAAATTAAATGAATCAATCAAAAGTTTTGTCCAATCAGATGCTCTGTAGGAGAGAACATCCCTCCCCTTTCTTCAAACAGCACCACCGACAGCCAATAGCAGCACACCATGATTCACAGCTGTGATGTAAATAAACACTATTGGCTAAAAAGAAGCATTTAAAGGGAAGCTATGTATGACTATGATGAAGATTAAATTTAGCTAAACAGAAGTATGTTAAAAAAACGTTCTCAGTTCCTGTAAACGTGCCGCCTTCGTTATTATAATTAAAGGTAACAGAACAACACACAGATCTGAACTGATGCCAGGTCAGTTGTTTGTTCCGGCTGAGACAGGATTTGACGGAGTAGTTTTCAAATGCCTGCATCGGTTCTCACGCTGTGTAACTGTTTTAACTGATCTGAAATCTGTCACTCAGGAATCTGATTAAGGACAAATCTAATATTCCTCAAACTGAAATGAGATTAGTTAGCCTTTGTGTGGAAGGGTGGACAAACACACACACACACACACAAAACACGAGGGTGGCAGTTTGTCGGATTATCAACTTTCTGTGGGTCTCCCTCACTGGGCCTGACTGAGCTAACAGGGAACGTTCTCAGAATATTGGCTAATGTTCTTTAAAAGTTCTTTCAAAGTGATCAAAAACATTCTTGCAGTAACGTTAGTTGAACATCTTTCTAATGTTGTAGATCATAAATTAAAAACAATATTCTTAAGTAGTTAGTGTAACGTTTTAAAAACGTTACAAAATAAAAAGGTTGAGTAACGTTCTTCTAACCAAGCAACAATCTTAACATGTCTAAAAACTATATGTTCGGTTGTTCTTAAAACTTTCGAAATAATGCTTTTAACGTTTTTGTTACTTAATGGTTATGTCAGGGAAACATTCCTACAACCTAAAATTGTTAGCAGTTAGACAGTAAATTATTGGCTGTTAAGAACATAGAATCAACTCGAGACGTTTAGAAACCAAACTATGTCAATATGTTTGGATATTACTGCAGTTTACTGTAATTGTAATATATTTCAATATTAGATTTTAAGAACGTTTCTGTTCGCAAAGTCAGTTATGAATCACAGGTGTAAATAAATAAATCCATATATCAACCGGCAATTAACCCGATCTTCTGCTATCATAGC
>JAZGTJ010015690.1:0-13202 GCA_036877575.1 Botia almorhae | reverse complement strand
TACTCATGTGCCGAGTCACCTACCGTTTGTAAGTGTGACTAATTATTTCTCAATGGAAGGGATTTCCTTTTCTCTCAGTTTCCTGTCTCTCTTTTTGCTGTCATGTGAACAACCACAGCTGTGCCCTAGGACCTAGCGGGGTTGCCATGGTTACAGCAGTTACTTAGTAACATTACTCAGTGTTTCTAAGAAATGAAGCCAAAGAAAAAAGTAGCTCCTTTACATTTTGATGATTCTAAAATACACACGGCTTTTATTTTATTGTTTTTCCTTCTACCAGTGGACTTGTGTTACATAAGGAGAGTGATTTTTCTGTAAACCCAGAGCTTTTTTTGTAAATGAGAGAATGGAAACAGAAAGTAAATTCGGGCGCTCTGTATGACTGCCAAATGTTCTGCCGTTTTCCTTTCATATTGACTCTACCACCCAAACAAAGCAACCAGCGACTTCTGCTGGTCACACAGGAGTACTGCAGCCTCACGAATGTGTTCTTTATTTTGGGCAACTCCCTTAATCTGGAAGTGACAATACATTTGGATTTTAAGAAAAATTGGATTTAAAAGCTCCATGTTTACAGCACACAATCTCAGTTCCATTTTTATTCGAGGGATGAATGCATCATGTTCTGTTTCTTGCAGGTGTCTACATTCTGATTGCCGTTGGCGCTGTGATGATGTTTGTTGGATTCCTTGGTTGCTATGGAGCCATACAGGAGTCCCAGTGTCTTCTTGGAACAGTGAGTAACACTTCCTGTGATCCCTCATCAAATTCCTTGAATCACATGATGCCAAAAATAACCCAGCTCACTTTCTCAGAACAGTGGCTAAAAACGTCCTTCCAGTAATGTCAGTCGAACTTTTTTCTACGTTACATATATCAAAAACACTATTCTTAAGTTGTCTATGGAATGTTTTAAAAACATTACAGATATTTATTGATATATTGTTAGATATAGATATATTGTTTGAATATTGTTCTCATAACCAAACAGTAACGCTAATACAATGTCTGAAAACAGGAACGCTTTGAACGTTCATAAAAATCTCCAAATAACATTTTAAAAAAAATTTACTTGATGGAAATGTTAGGAGAACGTTCTTACAACCTAGAATTGTTGACTGGGAATATTCTAACAGATTTCTGGTAGATACATAGATAACCTTAGAATAGCTACAAATCAAGTTCTTACAGTGAGTAAATTCACCTCAGGTGGGACTGTACAGGTACAGAGAACAAACTGTAAACACACTTGTATTGTCCTCTGCAGTTCTTCGCCTGTCTGGTCATTCTGTTCGCCTGTGAGGTGGCTGCTGGAATCTGGGGATTCATGAACAAGGACAAGGTGGGTTTCTCACATACCTTTACAGTGTCACTCATTATCCTCTATTCACATGCCTTTATGCTTTTGTACATCTATCTCAACACATCTTTGCGTACTAAGTCTGCCCACAATGTGTCACATTTACATTTAGGCATTTGGCACTTTAATCAGAGCAACATAAAGTTTATTCGCCATATTTTCTTGCATGTTATTTATCAATATGTGTGTTCCCTGGGAATCGAACCCACAACCTTTGTGCTGCTAACACGATGCTGTACCCATGTAGCTGCAGGTACATCGTGATTGATAGTGATTCTATATTTTTTCCTCTTCAGATCTCCAAAGAGCTGATCACGTTCTATGACTCCGTGTATGACAGAGTGGGTCCAATGGCAGATTCTGACCAAAAGAAGACCGGCGCTGCTGTGTTGAAGGTCTTTCATGAGTCTGTAAGTAGTTCTTTATTTATTATGTAACAGTTGGTGAAGAGAATATTTGAGCTAACACAACTGTAACTCCCACACAACTGTAACTCTCACACAACTGTAACCCCCACGCAACTGTAACTCCCACGCAACTGTAACTCCCACGCAACTGTAACTCTCACACAACTGTAACTCTCACGCAACTGTAACTCCCACGCAACTGTAACTCTCACGCAACTGTAACTCCCACGCAACTGTAACTCTCACGCAACTGTAACTCCCACGCAACTGTAACCAAACCACACAACTGTAACCAAACCACACAACTGTAACTCTCACACAACTGTAACTCCCACACAACTGTACTCAAACCACACAATACTTCAGATATTAAACAGTAGTTGTATGAACGCTTCTAATCAGTGTCATTTTTGGTTTCAGCTTGACTGCTGTGGAAAGGGGGACATCATATCAGTTTTCACTTCATATATCAGTGATGTCTGTCCTGACAAATATAAAATAAATACGGTAAGAACCTCTAAACATCTCTTGATTATGATCTTAAATTCTGAATTGTTCGTTCATTGTATGATTATATTGTTTGATTTCGGTGTTTCACATTTTCACAATAACAGCGATAATAACAACCATGATTACTGATGATAAAATCATTAATAATTCAGCACCAATAGCTGGTTGACACTCCGACACAGTAGATGGTGCTGTTTCACACGTTTAACATTTTGCCTAGAGCCACAACGGCTACAAACTCTCTCTGCCCCCCACACTCCTATTTTGAGTGTGATTCATTGGCCAAAAGAGAAAACAGTAAATAATTAAAATAAAGATGAACTGATAGCGTTATGTTTATATTTAATATCGGTAGATGCTGTGATAATAATGTTACAGTGAATTTATTTGGCCATGATAACCGTGTTGTGAAAATCTGATACCGTGATTTTATTACACGGTTAGAGGTGGTGACGTTTTTTGAAATACGTTTTTTTTTTTTCCAGAATTGTCATGACAAGATCAGAGAGCTTTTCTCCGAGAAGATCTATCTGATTGGCATCGCGGCTCTGGTCGTTGCCGTTATCATGGTGAGTGTATGAGCGTGTGCTTGTGTGTGTGCATGAGTCGGTTTCATCACAGCTGGGCATCAATCAGAATGTTCTACTGTCATTTTAAGATCGCCCACAACACAGAACTTACCTGTATTGTGTTGTTTTCTCCCTCTAGATCTTTGAGATGATCTTCAGCATGGTGCTCTGCTGTGGTATCAGGAACAGCCCTGTTTACTGAAAGGGCAAAAGATGGAAAAACATCAGCCAAAAAATAATTGTTTTATATCTACCATCTCCTCTTTTGTTTTATATGTAGCGTTATTTCCTAATTTAGTCACACTATCCAGTTCCTCAAGTCTCAAAGAACAAATTTTTATCCACCCACAACTAGTCTGTTATTGTTTACACTGTAGTTGGCGATGACTAGTTGCAATCTCTAGCTGTAGCAGTAGACTTATCAGATGATTATAAACACACACACTCTATATTGTTACATGAAGGATGGCTACATTTATTTGCTTGTAGGTTTCTTGTGTTAACTTAAGTACTGCTCCTGCTATTGGTTACTATCATTTTTTCGTACGTGTATAAACTGTATATATTTGCAGCCCTGTATGGCTCTTTAGCATGAATCTAGTATTCAACACTCCTGTCCATTTTCCTCTGAAACTGCTGTTTGCGTGTACGCGTTTCTTCCTGAGAAACCACTAAATAAACAGTGTTTGCTAGGTGAGGAAAAAGTTAGCACTACGTTCCCTTCTTACACAACATGCCGTTTAGCGGAGCTCAACCAACAGCCAGTCTGTGCAAAACGTAATGCCGAAAAAAGTGCTGATCTACAGTCTTTGTATGTCTCGTAAAAAGACATGGGCGAGTGAGCTGATCCTAGATCAGCTTTCTTACGGATGCCCACTATGATCAAACAGTCACGGTGAGGCTCTCTGGCGAATGCCGCCTCTCTTTTAGCTGTCTAAGACTAATATAGTATATTATCTTGCATGCCTACCCCAAAAGGAGTTGGACACATGTAGATTCATTGGTCCAGTTACTGAAGTTCTTCCATCCTGCCCCTCTTTACTGGCTGAAGAAATTCAACTATACCCGGAACTGATACATGCCTTCTAGCCTTATAAATGGAACACCCTATCCCTTAATCACCTAGATGGAAAATCTGGAGTGATTCCCAATAAAATCACTGTCACAATCACAATACGTTGTCATAACTGTGATGGGTTATGATGCGACTTTGTGCGAATGTGTAATTTGTTGACTTGAGTTCAGATGGCTTGGACTGAAAGATTGGTCAGCTTTTGGTCTTTACTCTTTACTGCCACCCCCTGACAGAAGAACTTGCTGTAATACCTGCCGTCTTCACCAGGGGGCGCTTAAATATTCAATTTCAGAACTATTGAACCCCGCTCATGTGTACGCGTCTGTCATGCACTTACTCCTCTTAACCGCACTTACAAAAACCTTCCCCCATACAAACACCGATGCATCGATACCAGATTTGTGATTTAATACATACATTATGCAACTCTGTCTTGTTAACACATATTGCCTATGCGGATATGCTTAAAAGTGTCTTGTAATATGTACAGCTACATAGTATACTAATGACCATGTAAAAACGTATGACGTGAAAACGTGTATGCTTTTAATTGTCAAATTAAAGTTTTCTGGTACTTTGTCAAAAGAACCGCAGCAGAGATTTTAGTTAAAGCATGTGAAGTTTGGGGGGTTATAACCGGTTAAGCATGATACTCAAACTATTAAACAATATGAAGTGGAAAAAGGGTTGTTAATGAAGTTAACTGTTAAAACGCTTAAGGATATTTAAGCAGTATCAAATATGCTGTTGAATTTAACTGTTGAAATGGTCTCACACTTATTTGAGACACAAATGGACAGCTGACACTTAAAACTTTGCCCTGACTCAGCAGTTATACATTTTGGTCTGGTTTTGTTGCCCAAATATTTAGGAATTAAATGTATTTTACAAATACCGTGTCTTCGTGTTGTTCATTTTCATTCATAAACAATGTATAAATAATTAAATACATAGCCACGCTATAAAATAAATGATGGCTATAAAATAAGAAGAAACTTTATAGCTTTTGGTTTTAATTTTGTTTATTGTGAAGATATAAACATTATTTCTGGTGACGACAGGAACCACAGATGTAATCCTATGAAATACGTTCTGGGTTCTCAGAGCGATGAGACGCAGCGAATGTGTTGTGTTTCTGGAATGGGTGTGTCTTACTTAATAGACGGGGGCCTCGCTTTGTTTTAAACAAAAGCCTGTAGCCATTCATTTCCAGAACAGCAATCAATACTAATGATTCATGCTGTAATTTACGAGTCAATAATCTTTTATATAAAAAAGAAAATAATCAAATCGAATCAAACCAAACGGAATAGAACTGAAATCTCATTCAACATGTTAACCCGAATCCAATCTTCTCACTCCTCCTCAAAATGGATCTTTTCCCAGAAAGTTTTTATGTAGCTTAGCGTCTCCCGATATCTTTTTTATGATTAACAGAAACCTCAGGGAGGAGGGATGATGTAAGGTCGGTATTTGGGTGGGTAATTCTTATTAAGTTACTCCTCTATAGTCGAGTAGTTGACTCAAACGCAAGAAACCGAGAATCAAGTGAGAGGGGCTGATAGAGGGATTTCGTGAGATTGTGTAAACCAGCGGAAAGGGACCCAAGGAAAAACTCAAGTTAGGAACAATGAAAGGAAAGAGTCCTAAATTGGTAAGTAGTTTTACAAGTGGAATTTTCAGCAAATTGAGTGAACACGTTTTTTTTTCGTTTTTAAACAGTATGCTGTGAATACGTTTTATATCCTAAATCTATTGAACACTGTCAACTATTGACCATTGCCTGTATTACTGTTGTTCCAAAATGCTTAAGTATAACTACGCTTCCATCTCCAGAAAAATAAATAAAATAAAAACATGGTGATTTTTGATATGGTGTTAAATGAGTAAATTAACTGTACACAGCAGCCAGACACAATCGAAACGGTAGAGTTCACGTAATCTCTGTATCTATACTGTCACCGATTGTTTATGTGACACAGCAATGCTTAAATATCTCAGTGCTGAGACCATGCTGAATAAGGTGGCCCCGCCCCGTCTACACGCTCTGTGTCACGGATGCCTGCTTGCGCACACTGCGCTCAGTGTGGTCACATCAAGTGCACGAAGTGACCTCCGCTCCGTGCACTTTACTTGCTTTCCACGATACATTAAAAAAACATTTGGGAGGAAAACAAATATTACCCACAGGACGCGTTTGTCGGCCCACTTTGCCAGCGTTACATAACTAGGATTACACGATTATTGGAGCGAGTTTTGGGAGTACATGATGAGTGCTGTTGTGGCCACCGAGGGTCTGTTTTTCTCCGCCTTACAGCCCAGCACCTCGGTCACCACATATGCGGTGCCGTCCGATGACCAGCTGGCGAGGGATCGGCTGTCTAAAGTCAAACGCGTCCAGCAGCAGGTCCAGCAGCGGATGGCGGAAAAAGCTTCATCGTTATCTCGGCTCAACGCGTCTCACTTTACCTCCACAGGTGAGTTAACAAAGTTTACCAGCCGCTCTTACAAATGTCATTATTTAAAAAAAAAAACCCATTGCAAATAACTTGTGTGTGTTTAAGAAAATTTCATAAGCATTAGTCTTAACACTACTTACACACAATATTAAACTTTGATTTTTACTTACCCATGTTATATAAAGCAATAAATTGGTATGAAAAAAATAATGAAACGCGAAATTAGTGAATTCTAGTGGGACAATAGGATGGTTATCGTGTATTGTGAAGTGAAACATTTACGGAAGCCGCATTGTTCTGTTTGGGATTGGTCAGTCAAAATGCATGCGTGGAGTCAGGGCGACACTGATAGAATTTGTTTTGCATTAAAATGCAAATGTCCGTTTCGTCTTATTGTGCTGGTCACGGCCAGTGCGTTTCATGCAGGTGTACAAACAGGTAAAACATTCCATTGTGTCCTGGGTGATAATAAACCAGAATCACAAACTTTTGTATGTGTTTTGCGTTCTGCTACAATGTAGGGACTTCTACCTCATTCCCAGATCGGTCTAGAAAAGTAAGGGCACTGTGTTTTGGACACAAACTGAACTGGACAAAACAAAATTTTGGCCCGCTGGGTAAGACTGGAGTTAAAACCATTGGAAGTGATACCGAAGTTTGTACATTGGAACACGACCTATTGTTCTTTAAAGAAACCTTGAAAGGATATATAGAGTGTTTTGTTTTCTAATGCAAATCTGTAAAATGGATCACATGATTTAAACCACAGATGTAAGCTGGTGGGGTCATTGTGTGTGTGTGTGTGTGTGTGTGTGTGTGTTTGAGAGGGAGAATTATAGATAAAGGTATCGCTTATTTTTGGCTGTGACAGGGAGGTAGAAATGAGGGCAAACCTCCTCACTCTCCACTCCTCCACTGTCCTGTAAAAGTGCAACTTTTTCTCCTCATGAAGGTGACTTACCTCCAACCTCACCAGTGTCTGGACAGCTTAGACAGACGTGCTTTAAAAAAATCACACATTAACAGAATGTGTGTATTGGGGTAGTAAATGCTGAGATATCACGTGATATCGTATTTCAAGAGGAAGGACACAAAACTCATGCAAGTTACAGGACAGTAATTTTGTGTCAGGTTCTTTATTCACTTGATACTTCACTAAAAGTACTTCACATTTTTATTTGTCCAAAGTGCTTTTTCTTTAATGTGAGACAGTAAGCCACACACACATATTAAAGCTTAAGCTTTGAAGTCCAAGCTTACAGTTTTAGGTTTTAAGAACATTCCCCCAAGTAACAAATTTCCCATTTCCAGTAAGTAACAAAAACGTTCAAAATGTTGCCTTGAAAGTTCTAGAAACGTTCGAAATGTCCAGTTTTTATATGTTGTATTAACATTTTTAGTTCTTTAACATTTTCAGAACGTTCCACTAACAACTTAAGAATAACTTTTTTTGAACATTAAAAAAGTTCTACTACTGTTACTGCAGTAGCGTTTTGATAATGTTTGATAAATTTTTTAAAGAACATTAGACAACATTTTGAGAACGTTCCCTGTTAGCTGGGATATCATTAATATTACACTGCTGCTGAGTAGCTCTTGATAAAATCTATCAACAAGTGTAACGTTTGTGAGGCCTATTAGCGTGAGGAATGTTAGGCATTTAAACTTTGACCCTATTGTTGATCCCAATCACAATAAGTCGCTTGAAAGCTTCTATCCGGCCTGTGATAGTAAACATGTTTGGACGTGACCTTTTCGAAAGACACAGGAAGTGACCCGGCTGCTGTCCATCACAGATTTTGTTTGTCGCTTTCCTCCTCTGGTTCGAAATATAAAATGGTTTACAACAATAAAGTACAACTTCCATTGAAGCAGCGAAGTAATTTGAATATGTATTTGGAACCCAAAAGTTTTTGTAGTCCGAGTTCACACGTGGGCTCAGTCTGATCTGGAATGTGACAGGACGAACTTGCTCACAACAGTCCATTGCTGAAGAGGTTTCTGCTCTTTTATTCATGATGATTTATCAGAAGGTCAGTTCTATTTTAGCTGATGGCTTGAATAGGCTTGTGTGTGCTTCTGAATGGAGTGACCTCGGAAAGCAGGAGTTGTTCTTGTAGATGTATTTCTTCTCATTCAACAGTCAACTGCTTTTTTGAACCCACGCTAAACATGTGGCTCACAGTTTGCTATTTAGTTGTCTTCTGGATTTATGCTGTTTCTCAGCTTGTGTAACCACATTTTCTGGGAACGCACTGATAGGCGGTGTGTGAGTCTTAATCATCATCGCTTGATGTATTCAGCGTGCGCTATTAAAAGCTCTCACTTTATCAGTACCAGGAGCAGTGAGTTCACTGCTCTGTTCACTGCTGAGTTTTCTTATTCTTGAAGACTTTAGATTGATACATTTTGAGATCAATGCCCATCACCTGTATATGCTAATGACTGAGGCTGATTTCCAGTACTTACCATAAAAGTTGTAATTGTTGTAAAAAGTATGTTGTTTTTAGTCATTGTGTTAGTCCCAATGTCCATAAATATTAAGATTTGTTTTTGTACAAACCTTTGCTTTAAAAATGCATTTTTTTCTTGAACGTTTATATACAATTAAGCGCATTACAAATATATACACAACAGTGGTATCTTAGGATGCACAAAATGGTCTTTAATGGAGAGTGAGAAAATAAATTGGGTGGGTCTCAGGTGGAATATATGTTGGTAAATGGTCATAAGCAACTACAGAAGACCTGTATGTCATGCCAAAAGCTCTACAGAGAAACAGATGTTTCCATTTCAGAGCTGATCTTCTGCTAAACGCTGTCTCTGCACCCGGATCTGCTGGAATGTAGCATCTAATAAACCTCTACTACTGGCTAGCAGAGAGCCACATCACTGCCGCACAGCTCAGAAGCTTAAAATGTTGTCAGTGCAGGAAATTATTTCGAAAAGTTACGTACAGCTGATCCAGACTGCTGTGGTCAGGTGTTGAACCTTCCCGATCAGATTGGGGAACATAACTGAGCCTATAATTTGTGTGGGAAAGCATTTTATGATTTTATGATAAGGGTGCGGTCCTGGCTAATAAAGAATTTCACTTTGAAGGATTGTGGAAATGAGAATTACATTCACACAATTTTTTGTGTTGTTATCGTCACGGTGATGCCACTTCTTAGTAAGCACTTACTAAAAGTATTCGGTTTCAAAAGGGGGTTGAAAATATTAAGCTAAGTTGTTGACACATTAGCCTAACACTGAATTTTTCTTCATAAGCGCTGCCAAATTCAATCTGCTCTTCGTCATGTATTGAGCAATTTCCTCTGACACAGTTATATAGAGGTCTTGTTGAAATTCATCTCTCCTCTGAGAGGAGAAATGTATGGTTGGCCTCATCTCTGTTTTTCTACATATTTTTAAATTTGAAACTGATTTCACCTATTTTAGTTTTCTCAGCACAGTTGTGTGCTGTTGTTTGTCCCGTTTCGGTGGTTTTGGAATGGAGAGCTGACTTGCTTTGGTTTGTTGCATTTGAATATAGATGGTCAGTTTTGTACTGTCCCACTGCTGTATCATGTGGTTTTCTTTCACAGTGGGATTAAAGACTGGAGTTTTCATCTTTGTCTAAATTGAACAGAAAGTAAGTGTTCAGAAACAGGAGAGAGGGATGGAGAGAAAGATAGAAAAAAAGAGAGAGAGAGAGAAAAGGAGAAAGAGAGAGAGAGAGAGAGAGAGAGAGAGAAAGGTGAGTATTCAAGTATTTAAAAAATACTAAAATAATAAGCACAAATTAAGACAAAAGACCATCCTATGATGTCATCTCTTCCTTCTTCATTCTGTGCTGGTGTGATTGCTGTAGCAGACTTCCCCTCCACCTGCTTCCTCTCAAAATGTCTTGGAGACTTTGACCTGACTTGTCTCATACCTATTTGATGTGCACAACTGATAAGGACTGTGTAGTAGAATGAGTTAAGCAGGCTGAGCACTGATAGAAACATGATCTGTTCAAATTCGATGAAGCACTCAGAGCCGAATGCCAAACAAGGGGTCACACACTGGGCCATGTGTTTGTAGAGCAATGCTTTGAATATAATCCCATCAAAATCAAAGCCACCTGGAAACTCATTTTCTTTTTGTAGTTCTTTCTCAGTGGTAAGTTATCTAAAACCGGTAAAAAGTAGTTATCTGCAGTTTTAGGTTTAGGTGTAATTAAACTCAAGGCTAACAAGTATAGTAAACGGAGATATTAGACAAGTAATAAATCACACAGAGATAACATGAGGTAAAAGTGTGTATTTTATAATGGTCTTTCTTTCAGAATTGAATGGCTCGTCCACCGCAAGATACCAAACAAAAGGCCCTGGATTCAGTTCCAAGTCTGTGGTGTACAATGGCAACAGAACAATAGCAGTAAGTGTGACTACATTAAAACGTTTCCAGTTGTTCAGTGATGGCTTCTTATGAGATGTTAACTTGTTTCAGCCATTGATTTACCTTTACAATAGACACTGCAATAAAAATTATTTACACTTTTTTAGAAGTCGGTTTTTGGAACACACAGTCTTTGCATAAAATATTCATCGTAAAGCTAAGTTTTTTCAACATTGTGCAAGAACCGACACAGATTGATGTTATTCTTCCCAATGTCATTTTGTGTTGATAACGCCCCTAAAGTCAGTTTAGCACAGTCACCTACCCGGCTAACAACTTTACATTTAGTCATTTAGCTGACGCTTTTATCCAAAGCGACTTACAAATGAGGACAAGGAAGCAACTTCAACTACAATGAGAGGCAACAGTGAATAAGTGCTATAGACAGGTCTCAGATATTTCAGCACAGTATAAGAAGTTTTTTTTTTAAGAAGCAGTGTGTTAGTAAATTAGTCAAGGAAATGAAGACGAAAAAGATGAGTTTTTAGTTGTTTCTTGAAAATGGCTAATGACTCAGCCATTCTGATGGAGTTCATTGCACCAACCGGGCAGAGTGAAAGAGAGAGTCCGGGAAAGTGATTTCTTCCCTAGCTTGTACGAACATTCCCCTTAAATAACGAAATCCATTAAATAACAAAAACATAAAAAAATATTACTTTAAAAATTCTAGGAACGTTTGTTAGGCATTGCATTAACATTATTGCTTGGTTTTAAGAAGATTTTTAATTTGATATTTTTCAAACGTTTCACTAACAACTTAGGAATACAATTTTTGATATTTATGATACACAACGTCAACAAAAACGTTTAACCATTGTTACTGCAGGAGCGTTTTTGATGGCTTTGAGAGAACTTTCAGAGAACATTAACCAATATTCCCTGTTAGCTGGGTATGAACAGATCTGTGTTAGATTGATTGCAGGATCCACAATCCTCTGACAATGATGCTTTGTGTGGCTGCACCCGTAACACACAATGGTGTGGTATTTTGCATTCTCTCGCTGGAGCTGCATTTAGAAGGTGAAGTGCAGCTCTAGCAAGCTGTGGAAATGTGTTCAGAGCCCAATGTGCTGAGCTCAGGGGCTAATCTCAAACATTCCTAACCCGAGACCTCTTGAACCAAACTGTGGATCGGAAACCCTGTTGTCCCTCTGCATGATAGCAATGCACAAAGCATTGTTTACTGCATAATTACAGATTTCCTGTAGCTCAGTGGTTAGAGCATGGCGTTAACAACGCCAAGGTCATGGGTTCGATCCCAGGGATTGCACATACTTAGAATCAATGTATAGTATAATGCAATATAAGTCGCTTTGGATAAAAGCGTCTGCCAAATGCCTAAATGTAAAATTATGTTGATTATGTTTAATGTACCTTATCTGTCCTTTGCTCAGACCCCCCAGACATCCCAGTATGTGGGGGGATTTTCCTCTCGCTCTGTGGGTGAAATGGGAACAAGGCACAGGATCAGCCACGGCGTCCCCATACCTGCTGCAGTGGGCCGTCAGTACATGCAACAAGACGACGGTCAGATGCACACAGTGGAGTCTAGAATGATGAATCGGACTGAGCAGGACGCAGCATACATGGGTGGGCATACAATGCAACGGCAGACTTCTCCTGTAACCGGCTGGATGCAGACGTACACCCAGGGCCCTTCACCTAATGTCATGCGCAGACAACGCACCCTGAGCGGGACCCTGGCGCAGGACTTCAACAGAGGATGGAGGGAGGCGGAGCTTGCTCCAGAATATTCATTTAAAGGCCCCTCCCACCGTACCATCAGCCGCATAAATAATCGACAGGTGCAGCAGCAACAGCAGCAAAGGATGAGTGGCGGCTCCATGCACTGGCAACAGATGTCCACAGGGGGCAGCAGTATGATGGGTGCTGGGCATTACCAGGGCACCATCAAGAGAGCAGGGTCTGTGCATAGCATGAAGAGTGTCGGTCGTGGTGTTGATGTGTGTGACGGAATGGCAGATGGAACTGCAGATGCTCTTGGCGGGTAAGAGAGGAGAATCGAGTGTACGGTAATGCAAAGGTACAACAAATTTACTGTAATAGAATATTAGACGCTCAAGTTTATTAAGTATAAAAGCATTCGTTCAATGTGCATGTTGGCACATTTTGCCTTAAAGCTGCAATACTTAACTGCCTGTTGCCTCTCTATCGCCATCTCTGTTTGAATCATAAAATTGCAGGTTACATTACGTACTTTTTAAGTTTGTCGAAGTTAAATGGAGCTACTGACATTTCCCAGGAAATCTGACCCATCGGCTCAAACTATAAATCATTATGATCATGTTGAAACTGATTTATGTCTATTTTTACCGAATTGCATCTTTTAATACTGACCTTCATTAAACATACATGAATCTTGATCCTAAATTAGCT